>JAVDPK010003181.1:43920-63312 GCA_034780415.1 Cichlasoma orientale | reverse complement strand
GCAGCTATAACAGCTTCAGCTCTTCTGGGAAGGCTTTCCACAGGTTTAGGAGTGTTTATGGGAATTTTTGACCATTCACAGTCTCCGCTCTAATTCATCCCAAAGGTGTTCTATCAGGTTGAGGTCAGGATTCTGTGCAGGCCAGTCAAGCTCTTCCACACCAAACTGGCTCATCCATGTCTTTATGGATCTGAAAACATGGATCCATCCTTCCTTGTATCAACTGCTCAGGCTGCCGCTGGTGGTGTAATATATGGGGCGTATTTTCTTGGCATTGTTGAAATCCAGCATAGTAATGCACAATGTCACAAAGCTCAAATAATCTCAAACTGGTTTCTTGAACATGGTGATGCGTTCACTGCACTCAGATGGCCTCCACAGTCACCAGAACTCAGTCCAATAGAGCACCTTTGGGAAGTTTTGAAATGGGAGATTCACATCATGGCTGTGCAACCAACAGACTGTGTGATGCTGTCATGTCAGCATGGACCAAATTCCAAATTTGCAGCACCTTGTTGAATCTATGACCTGAAGAATTCAGGCTGTTCTGAAGGCAAAAGGGGGTCCAGCTTGGTACCGGCAAGGTGTACCTAATGAAGTGTCCTGTGAGGGTATGTGTGAGTATACCGGCAATGTTGGTACAGTTGCTAATGCGTGTAGAAGTGTTCTCAGACCAACTCCCAACACTAATTAAATTAAGTTGTGGTGTGTCACAGGTTGTTGGCTGCCGCGTCCACTTTTCTTTCTTGTGTTGCTGCTTTACTCTCAGTCAGAATGCATTATGGGAATCATGACAGGATGCAGCTTCCTGTCGGACAGCCTGTCGCCTCACTGACAGACTATGACAGCTGTGTGACAGGAGAAAAGTCAACATGCAAGCTTAGACACACATCTCTTGCACAACCACGCATTTACGTGGGACAAGTTGCCATCACATGCATCCATCCACAGGAGACGGGGGTGACATGTTTGAGCGTAGCTGAAGAATGTGAGGTTTGAAGCTATAAATGGCATTTTCTTTGCTTAAAGCTTAATAAATTATCACAGAAAAGATTTAGCTGCTTTGCAGCTATTGTTGTTGAAGCTGTTCCCATTTCCTGGGTCTTAAATGCTGCAGTCACAGAGATGCTGATATGATATTGAATGCTGGAGTAATGTTTTAAAGTTTGACAGAGCATGCTAAAGTGGCTTTAATCAGGACTGTGGAACTTAATGCTCCAGCTTGTTATTCAGCAGACAGACACAAGAGTGCTGCAAACTTCTCATCCAAGTCTTGGCAAGAAAGGTAAAAGCATATTCACCAGTTATTTTGCATGAAATGCACCTGGCAGGTGAAACTTCAGAATGTCCATGTGATCTCTTCCATCATCTCACTTTAGTTAGCTGTGTATACAGGTTTGTGTGATTTTTCAAATGAGAAATATATTTTTTGTGACTATGGTTGTCAAACCTTTCCTGGTATCCCTTAGCCAGAAGCCAAAAGAGTTCACATCCTACCCCTTTTTTTTTTTTTTTAAATAATCTTAACAATGAAGGGAAAATGACAGTAAATTCTAAAACCCAAAGGTTTAAATTCAGAGCTCAAACACAGTGAGGTAAAGAAACTGGGCCGGAGGCTCGATGGATCAAAGAAACAACACAATCTGGTAACCGAGAAGTTTATTTAGCAAGAAGGAAAAAAAAAATCAACACAGGAGATACTTTCTGTGGCGTTCCTCAAGGCTCTGTCCTTGGTACTCTTTTGTTTGCGATATGCACGCTACCTCTCAGCGACTGTATCACCCGCCACTGTTCCGCTGATACACAGTTAAAGGTCCTTCTGCTGTCCAGTAACTGCAGCAGCCTGTTTATCTGCACAGGTGAGATCTAAAACCTCTCATAAACTTCTACTGTACCATCTTGGCTTACAATAAATAGGCCAAGGTATCTATTATTCACACACACGTGTTTTTTATCTAACATTCATGCACACACTCACGATCCACTGTGGGAAACTCTGAGTTCAGCATCTTGTCCAAGGACACTTTGATATGAAGACTGGAGAAGCTGGGGATTGAACCACCAACCTTCAGATTAGTAGATGACCCACTCTATCGCCTGAGCCACAGCCTCTCTTTAATATAATATAATAAGATGATGCTGTTTAAATCAGCACCAGTCAGAGCTGACATCACTGACTCCAGCTGATTCAGAACGCTGCCCAGGTTATAGATGGCACCAAGAAATATCAACACATCATCCAGGACCTGCCTGTTAAATGCCATATTGACTTCAAAGTGTTACTAATCACCTGTAAAGCACTAAATGGCCTCGCTCTAGAGTACATCAAAGGTTTATTAACCCCTTATGTGCCTGGGTGTTAAATCGGGGAATGGTTATTCCAGCATCTTGGCGACTGTGTTATTACTTTTATTATTATGTACATTGTATTGTACGTACTTTTTTATTGACAGACTTTCTTGAATTTTTGACATGTGGCTGTGTTCTTATAATTTGCCTTATCCTTAACTAGTTTGGGATTTTTTTGTATATGCATGCTCTTAATTTCTTTCTAGGGAGCATTTTATCGTTTTAAATAAAGTGTTTAGTAATTATAATAAAATAACTTTATTTATATAACGAGGTAGGAAAGACAGATACAAAGAAGGGAAAACTAAGAAGGACAGGAGGTCAGAAGTGACCAGGAATTACAAAAAGATCCAGAAAGAAACATTAACAACAAAATCCAAAACCGTGACCATAAAAGACGTCAGCGAGATGCCATCAGGAAACTCTTTTGCCGCGTTTGCATGTTGAGTACGAGTGTGTCCACCTGTTGTACATAATGTGTCTCGTGTCACGCTCCAACAGAAGAAAGACGTGCGCATGCTGCGATTCATCCAGGAAGTCAACACCACCACCCGATCCTGTGCATTATGGGACTTGGAGGAAGAGACCGACTACATAGTGCATGTCCAGTCCATCTCCATGTCTGGGACGAGCCCACTGAGCGAACCGCTGCGCTTCCGGACGCCGAAGGAGGCCGAGACTCAGGCCTCTAAGAGCAAAGGTGAAGTGAAACGACGACGCGCAGGCACACAAATGCGCTCAGTCATCCAACACGTCCACACTTACAAGAAAAAAAAACTGCATCTGTCTGTTTTCCCGACATGACTGCGGCGGGGACTTGGCCTTTTGACAACATTGTGACTGATTTTGTCCAAAGACCAATAAAAATCAATAGAAACACAAACCATGAAATGAAATTTTATAAGAAAGTGCTCTTGAAGCTTGACCCCTCTAACCACAGCTCGGGAAGAGCTGAGAAGGACCCATACTTCACTGTGTATCGACTGGCCTTCGTGGGCCTCACCCTGCACACACTCTGCACAACCGCACTGTAAACCAAAATGAGGAAAGGCATTTATCAGTCACAGAGAGAAGGCTTTCGGAGCTGCGAGGGGCGGGGAATCGATGCGCTTTTGGCTGAGGTACTTCTCCATCTATTCTTCCTCTCATTTACACTCATCTCTCATGTGAGCTGCAGCTACGCTCTGCAGACTGTCGAGCCAGAAAGAGCCTGAACTTCTGTGCAGACTCTTTCTGGTGGTGAGCGCGCCGGCAGAGGCTCGTAGAACAGAGAAGCAATCATTGCAAAGCGTTGAGGCGATGCCACCGCTGAGGCCTAATTAGCACCGGATGTGTTGTCCGTGTATTGTTTGTGTAGTTGGGAAGAATTTACAGAAATCAATAATGGCGCAGATAAACAAGTCGGTCTTCTTCCTTTTGTGTTCATTCACGTTCTGGTTTCTTTGAGGTTTCAGGACGGATCTTCTCTCCTGCTGTTTTCAGACCTCACAAACGCAGAACGATGGCTTCAAAACAAACACACACTCAGAGTTTTACTGAGAGTGGAACAGCAGGAAAAATCTATTAAAATATAACTCAGAATACGCTCTAGTTTTGTTAACGAACCACAGCTGTTCCTGCATCGGGGGGGCTGCTCAAAGTTTTTGATATTTGTGTCCCAGCCAAGTGTGACGGTGTGATTCTCCGTCCAGGAAGTCTCGTGGAGGGTGCTCGCGAGATGGTCCAGAATGAGCAGGTCTTCACTGAGCTGCAGCCCAAAAATCTGAACATTTTTCTGTGTGTTTTTAATAAAAGGCAATAGTTCCATTTGTAGTTTTCTCAGGGGCTTCGATTGTAGTAAAATACTTTTAGGGAGTATGCGGGACATCAGAGCACCGTGAGTACGAAGCCAGCGGCCTTTGCAGTCTCCAGATCTCAATCCATGATTTGCATCACAGATGTGCAAATCTGCAGCAGCCGTGTGATGATGTCATGTCAACGTGGACACAAGTCTAGCTTAGCATTAACATGGAAATAGGTGAGAAGAGGTTGACTCAAAAATTAAAATAATATTTTAATTTTAAATGAGGACAAAAACTGACCCAACTTAACCACTAGAGCATAAAGGAGCACCAGTCTTTATGCTGATTTTTATTTGCTTCATATTGTTTGTTTTTTGTTCTGATAAATCAAACGCGATGTAATCAATAAGCTTCAGAGGTGGAGGCAGGTGGTTATGGTTACCTTTTATGCAGAACGCAGCTAGATGCATCTTTGTATTCACTGTACAGACGCGGGAGTATTAGCAGTCTTCTCGTGCAACTCTCAGTAAGAGAGCAAATTATTTCCCAAAAGGTCGAGAAGCACGGGGTCACGTCTGTGTACCAGAGTGCGACCTCCCGCTCTCTTAAATGAGTCGGGTGCAGGTTCGCTCATCCAGGCCCTGGAAATGCACCGGCAGGTTTTTCACATGAACGCACACAGAGTCCCTAATTTGCTGAAAAATGTTGCTTCACACATTTGAAACTATCATGAAACAAATATCCAGAGAACAAATGTGTGATTCATCATCCTTCGCTTGTACTCAGCCACAGCTTCACGGTTTAGCGCGACGACACGCATCCGTCTCCGTCTCATTCGCGCTGTGTGCTCAAGGATGTCTGTTTAATTAGCGGAGCTGTGCCGAAACAATTAAAGCTTTGATGGCAGATGAGAAGGTGTTCTTCAAGTGAACATTTTGTAATTTAGTGGGAAACGGTTGAAGATAGGATTTAGGATCTGGGGTAATTTTAGTTTAGAGTGATCTGTTTAAATCCAGCCCAATATGTTGGGCTTTTATGATGAAGGGCTTTATTTGTCTTTTTTAAACTAGACGATGATCATCACTGACTGCATCATTTTAGCTCATAATCCTGCCAATTTCTCATCAGAGGAAACAGCTAAACTGTGAGTCCAGACAGGGGGACGAGAGCTGCGTGCTTACTGAGAATGACTGAAGGACAAAATGTGCCCAGAAGAAGGAAAAAGTTTGTCTTTCACTGCAGATAATTGCACCGGGTCCGGAGTGTGGAGGGAGAGCGTCTCAGTTCTTCTCTTAGTCCTTTGTCTCTGTATGACAGGCGAATGTCCCGAGAAGAGCGAGGCTTTCACCGTCCTCGCTCAGCCCTCCTGTTCTGCAGTATCACGCTGATCTCAGTGGAGAGAGCAAAGGATGAGCCTGAAATGCCGGATTATTCCGCATTTCTTCTCGTTTCCTCTTTCACAATGGGCTTAAGCTTCAGGAGATCAAAGGAAGCAAGAGGGAGAGGAGGAAAAAAAACAGCAGGAAGAGAGGAGGGGGAAACGGAGTGAGTGACAGGAGCAGCCACGGAAATACAGGAGAAGGAGAAACCCTGAAAATTAAATGCTGCTGTCAGAAACACACAAAGCGTGTGCGTCTGGCACAGATGTGCCCGCACAGCCTCTCAGGGCAAATTACAGACTCGCAAACACACAGAATAAAAAGCGCTGGTGAAAAGGATCGTCGTCTCCTCAGATCTAATAAAGATAGAAACTCCTCTCCCAGCGACTCGCATTAAAAATAAAAATTTTCTTTTGTCGTGAAGGATTTTGATCCGTGTGCGAAAACGGGGCTGTTGTAACGTACTGGAGGATATTTCCCCTGACAGCATCCCTCAGCTCAGCTGGAAGCACGGGGAAAGCTCTCCTGGAATATATTTTAAACACACGAGGCAGAAGAGGCGTCCTTTACAGGAAACGCTCGACATTGTTTTGGTGAAAATCAGTCAGTTTCTTTGTTCCCAATAAAGAGATCAGGAAATCAATGGCAGCTGAATTTTTGTGTGTTTAAGTGAGGAGGAGAGTCGGGATGTTTTCAGCCTACCTCGGCTGAAAAGCTTGAAACAGTAAGAATCACATCAATCTCACACGACATGCATGCATATAAATGTACAGCAGCCACCTGAGGTTACGGGGGGGGGGGGCACTTTGGTTCTCCTCTGGGACCACTTTTAAGTTTTGGTTTAACTCAGTTTGGATTGGTTTAGGCTCAATAACACTCGGCAGGTGTGGAGCTGTAAAAATACTCCGTCATAAAAAAGTGACAGTAGGGAGCACAGTGGTTGGAGACCATGGCAACCGTGTGCAATGAACTTGCAGTCTTGTTGCCTTTGAAACGGTTGCTTCAAAGACGGGGACCGCGTGTGCAGCCGCTCGCTGGCAGCCGCCGCCTTCAAAGCGATTTTTGGTGTCACAAAAGTGATGAAGGGGCAACAGGACGGCGCCAGTCTGTAACCTGATGGGGTCAAACTGTCCGTTACGTGCGATCTGTTTGTGATAATTCAGCGATTAACTGTGATGGGTCAGGGAAGTCTGCAAGTTTGTTGCATACACAGTGATTCACATTAACTACTTGCATTCAGAGCTCAGCCAGAACCTCAGATCTGAAAGAGAAATTCCTCCACAAATAGTGACGTAGTTGCTGCAGTCAGTCTGTCCAAATCAGGACTGCAATGGTTTGGAGACGGGTTGTTTCCCACCGGGAAACCTGTGCAATAGTCTTGCAATTGAACGTGGTTACCACAACTATTTCTATGCAATCACTGAAAAGATTTAATGCTATCATCAGGTAACTGCAAGGAGGCTGCTCTTTACTCCAGTGTGACTGAGACATTAGTCTTTAACCCTCAAGCTCCCCATTACAGAATCTGTGTGCTGTCCTGTGACCTGAGAACAGTACGGTGTCTCCTGCTTCCTGCCTCTGTCAACAAGCATCCCGTCAGAGCCTCAGTAAGCTCCTTTTCTCATTCTCCAAATTTCATATCTTTGATTCCTGTGCTCACTCGTTGGTCGCTCCCGGCAGAGACGTGAGCAGAGAGGAGTCAGTGCAACAGGCATTTAACAGAATGAGACATCATCACCTTGGAGCTCAACTACATCATAAATAGTTCTGTTACAGCCCAACAGCAGCTGAGCTGTTTAAAGCTTCCTCCTCTCCCCGTGGTTTATATGTCCCAGCTGTGTACCACAGCTCTTTTTATATGTTGAAGGTAAAAACACTTCTGCAAAGGATGCAATTACAGCTCCTCCTGCAGCCTCCTCTCTCCTCTGTCCTCCAGATGTCCTCTGTCCTCCTTCAACGTAGCGCATTGAGACTGATTTTCGGGTCACAGCCAGGTGGACGGACATTTAGTCGTCAATTTAAAATGCTATCCATTGCTTTAAAAAATGCTGAACTATTCATTTAAATGCTAAATGTTCATGCCACGGGAGGCCCAACTTTTAAAAGACAAAGAGTGCCGAAATATTAAAAGTAAATGGAACTTATTGATGGCTGTAACTGATGAAACCCGAGTGAGCATCAGGGGTGTTTTACAGCAGCCCACCGAGCCCCGCTGAGGCCACGTAGCAACAGTGTCAGGCACCCAGGGCTGCTGTACTTTGATTATTTAATACAAGGCAACAGAGGCCAATCGATCAGCAGAATTGCTTGATGCTAAAAGCTAGCAGAGCGTGGGGTTCCTGCCACACCGGGCCCTCCAAATGTCACACACTGCATCTAATAAGAGTGCTCTCCACGCTGCAGTGAACTTTATATCAAGCCTGTGACTTCCACAGCACTCAGCAGTGTGAGGAAAAGTTTTATGCGTTGTTGTTTTGCTCCGTGGATGTCTGCAGGCACCGGCAGGCACATGTTCGTCTTTTTCTCCTGATGGTTATGAGACTTCAAAGATGGGATTTTATCCTGGCTGGTGTAATTAAAGAAGACCTATTGTGCTTATTTCTAGCTCCATTTTTCTATTCTTGGACTAGAGTAGCCTTTAAAGATTCACAGTTCAAAATAATCCTCATTCTGTTGTGCTGCAGCCCCTCAGTTCATCCTCTGAAACGTGAAATTTTAGCTTCCTTCGTTTTCGATGGGGCTTCTCTGCACACAGCCACAGCTGTGTGCTTCAGATCTACAGATGACCATTTTAGGAATATACTGACATCACGCAGAGCCAAGATTAGAAGAAGAGTGTTTAGACCTCACTTTTGAATACTAAAAAAATACATCCTTCCATCTCATCGTGAACTACCCCCAACCCAACATCCTGGCTCCCCGTTGCCATAGCATTTGTGTTGTACCTAGTAGCAGTTGTTGGAACACTGACTAGTTAATCCAGGTGACGTCTGAGCCACTGTGACGCTCTTAGAGCAGGTATCACTCATATCTGAAGTAGGCAGGTGCACAGTTTGAACCCCAGTCTGATAGTGGCAGTCTTGGCACTACACTATCCACTATCCTCTAGCTAGCCATCCATCCACATGCATATACATACACACAGTAAAAATATAAATATATATACAATAACGAATAATCGGTGCCCTTTAATTTTTTTTGCTGTGCTAAATCTACTTTAAATGATGTTCTCTTCACTCCAGCAAGCGCTCAGTTTTTCCAATTAGTGATGATGCAAAACAACATCCTATTGGCTGCCACTGTGCATGTGTGTGACTGTGTCTACACAGTTTAAATTGACTGGAAATCATCACCTCTTTTTAGCCTGCACCTGCGCTACCGTTCCCTGTCGTTACGGTGCTGCATGTGACAGGCGCAAAAGGATAGAACAAGATCTGAAAAGCAGTCAATTAACACGACATTTAGGCACTAGGACAGCTGTGAAATAGTAACACTGTGAGATTCAAGTGCTAAAGGCAAGACGGGAGATACTATCTGTGCAAGGAAGTTTAACATCTCAGGAGTAAGAATACAGAATTCGAGTAGCAACTAAAATAAAAGTCTGTCAGTGAAAACCCCCAAATGGATAAAATGACTGAGCAGAGAAGTTTAATCAAGTCTGCTGCTGCTCTACAGCAGAGCGCACTGATGACTTTGAAAGTGAAGATGGAGGGAAGGCCGTCTTAGCAGAAATCCCTGCAGAAAACAAGAAGTTGATGGTTAAAAGATATCACTCTTGAGTTGTTTATGTAGAGAGGCTCAAAGGCGCTACATGCTCCCACCCTGGCCTCTGCTGGTGATACTAAAGCAGAAGCTTCCTCCTAAAAACTGCTTTGCAGAATTCCTCAGAAGATGATCCTGAAAAAACAAAAACAAAATGTGTAGATGGAAAGGCGGAGACTACCTGAGATAGCTGCACCTGCAGGACAGCAGCTATGGAAGTTACAATAGCAGGGCAGCAGTTGAAAGAGTATTGTGAAGGTTGGCAGAGATAAAACGGGGTGCCTGATGTGACTTTTGACTCTGTTCTGCTCAAAACGGACTGATCGAGCGCTTCTTGCTTTGGTCGAGCGCCACAGGTCACAGGGAGCTTTGAAGAGTTAAAAATGTTATCACAGCACAAAAAGAAACACTGCTGGCTGCTGGAATAAGTCTAGAGAAATGCTGGCAGAAAATCATTCATCCTCTATTCATGATTTAATAGTTATTTAACCTTTTACATCACTATTAAACTTTATACTGAATTCATTTAAGCATAATACTCCAAGTGCATCCAGGTCTGATGCTACTCTATAAAGCAGGAGACATGAAAAATAAATTGTTTTGCAAGACAAATAAATGAATGCCACTAAATTATTGCTTTAGGGTAAATATGCTGCATAGATTGTGCATAATAAAGTAGTTTCTGAGTCTGAGCAAAACCAGTGCAAGTGCTTTATAACTGCATTTCTTCTAATAGCCAGCAGGGGGCGACTCTGGTTTCAAAAAGTCTATAAAGGTTGACAGGAAAATGGCTTTAACTGTAAAAAAAACCATTTCTGTAGTAAACTTAAAAAAAAACTTTACTGTTATTTAATGTAATGCTAACAATAAAAGAACAATTATTTACTTTGGTGTAGTATGCATGGGTGAAAGGCTCTAAAACTGGCAAAAATACAGTAAAATGTTCAAAAATTAGGCCCGCCTCCTTTGCAAATTTCACATCTTCCAAAGCCACCTCGCCATCTTTGGGCGGGCCAGTCCTGGGGCACGCGCCTCATATTTGACGCATCTGGCACAAATGTACTATGCTGGCTTTTTGCCTCCAGGCTCAGTTTTTATGACCTTCACCAAACATCTCAAGCTTTTGGCAGACGGTGATTTGTTGTACTTATGCTGACCTCATCATTTGAAACTCAGTTTTTAATATAAGGATCCACCTTCTCAACAGTACACGTGACAGAAAATAAGGCCAAGCATAATAATGCCCCTTTCCAGTCAGTGTTGGTGGTGTAATAGGCCACTGTTATATTAATATATTGTCTGTAGCAAATTTCCTTTGTTATAATTTATTACTTTTTTTTTATGCTAATCCATTTCCTGTCTCCTCTTGACTCCTTCAGACGAAGTGACAATGGAAGAAGTGGGACAGACCACCCAGCTGAGGGCTGGGGAGCTCATCATCATCGTGGTGGTACTTATCATGTGGGCAGGTGAGGGCAAACCTGTTCAGTAAAGCAGGATCAGGAGGCCTCTGTGTGCACCACAGCTGTCCTAATTCTCTCTAAACGTAACAGAAAATCCAGCTTTTCTCGTGTGTTTAGCTGATCTCTCGATTTGGCCGATCATGAATGCGAACCGTCTCTCCTCCCAGGTGTGATCGCCCTCTTCTGTCGCCAGTATGACATAATCAAAGACAACGAGCCCAACAACAACAAGGACAAAGCCAAAAATTCCTCAGAGTGCAGCACTCCCGAGCACCCGACGGGGGGGCTGTTGCGCAGTAAGGTATAACCCACCCCCCTCCCCCTCCTCTCCCTGGGTGTCTCCCCCTCAGCGGCGCCGGCCAGGTGAATGGTCCCGGCCACTTTTTTTTCCCACTGACACTTCATACGCTGTCATGGTGTCATCTGAGCGTCAGGCTAAAGCTGAACATTGCTCCAACATGGCGCCATCACGTGCATGACTAAGCAGCATCAGCTCACAGCGGCCCTCGAGTCATGGCTTCTAATACATTTTTTAATTGGTTAAATGCACAGAGCCCATTTCACATCCATTTATTATGTGCTGACAGCAAAAGTCCAAAAACTAATCTTTATTCTTTTCACCCCTCCTACAAACATCAATAAAGCATCCAAGTAGCAGCAGAGGCATCGCCATGCTCATTGAATCTTATTGTACGATTCCTGTGAGTCCTTCAGGCTTCTCATACCTGTTATCATCTCCTCTCCTCCCACAGTTCCCCAAGAACAACAACAATAGGATGCCATCTGTCAACATCATTGAGGTGTGACTGCCAGGACGTCTTCTCTTTACCTAAAAGACTGCGCTCTCACAAACAAGCGGGCCCCTTTTAAGCCCATCTGCTTGTCAGGATGATGCTGGGACTCTGGGCCCCTCGGCAGCGCCTTCTCTCCTTTGGGCCTGGCGTCGGCACAAAGCCGCAGGACTCCGGGCGTCGGGCGCACCCCGGCCAGCGCCGGTGTGAAGAGGCCGCGGCCGCTCCTTGCTCAGTGACTATTGCACTGTGGGGCAGCAGAGATTAGAGCCGAACGGCTCCAGCGGTGGAGAGACTGCAGATAAACAACCCCCAGGGACCAAAGCTGATAAACAGAGCCGGAGACCTTTTCATTCTCTGCGTCACCTTCTTCTCACAGTCTCTCAGTGCGTTATCAGTGACTGCAAACCTGGGCATTTCTCTTTTTCTGGGTAAAAATTGTCCCCTCTAATCTTTTCTATCTGCACATTATTTCATCATAACCTGCTGCGTTCTGTACTTTTAAGTGGGCTGTTAGAGTTTAGCTCTTTAAATTTTAACAAGGTGCCACCAGTACAGTTTTGTTGTTCTGGTATTTTTGTTTCATCGATCCCCTCTCGGGCACAAACTCTTTGCCGTCTTGTGGATTCACTCTCGATTTTCCCCCTCAGGGAATCCAGACTCCACCACCTGGCTAATTCATGAGTTGTTTCTAAAATGTGTTGCGATGAAGCCAGAGCAGCTTTTTAGAGAGCTGCTCCCAGAGCTGAACCTACAATGAACACACACATACAGTAAAGTTCACGAGAAGCCAGGTTTCATCCTACTTTTGTCCCCTTCTTTTTGTGCTTTTATTCTGAAATGTTACATTCCACATCCAGGATGAGCCCTTTAGTATTCCCTCGTGTCTTTCTCTTCGAGGGTGATGAATCTCAAAGCATTCTGGAGACGAGCAGAACTGCCATAATGGAGTGCATTCATCTAATTAATGAACTCTAAAAGGGGCTGGACTCTCAGAAGAAGTGGTCTTTCCTCTTCAGAGACACAGGGGAGCTCTCTTATATCAGCAATAACAGCCCTCAGAGGAAGTGCAGAATCGAGGACTCAGACTCTGTAGCCTCTGAGTAAAATCCCGACCTCTCAGCATGTTGTAATATTCAGGCAGACAAATGAACTGCACGTCCAGTTTGGAGGGAATCAGCCTTGAGCAGAGGATTCCCAAACGTCTTTAAGCGCTGTTGTAAAAACTTTGGTTTCCGACGGCTAGCATGGGATTAAAAAAAATTATTTTTTTTTACGTGGGGCCCAACTTGCAACCCTAAGACTTCTTTGTCAGCAGACAGAAGGGCTTCTCTTCAGAGTTTTTCACCAATTTAAAGTCGACATTTGTGCTGAAACATAACGATATATGGCACATATGGGAGCAAAATGATGCATTCGAGGGCTGATTCAAACTCAGTAGTACTGCCTTAAAAATAATCATACCATGCGATTTATCTAATAAGATGGAAGTCCCTGTATCTCGCGTCATGTTATTTACCTTCCACCCACTATTTCAATGTGTGTGCACAGAAACAGGAAAGGTTACAGATCGATGCCGTGTCGTCTAAAAAGCTGGAAGACGTGGCTGGTCTTTAATTATTTTAATGTGTAAATACATTTAAAATTTCATTCTTGTTTGGTGGCGTCAGTCTGACGAGCATTTAATGAAACGTGACGAGACTAAGATACAGTCTCGCAGTGTGAGAGGGTGCTGCTACTGCTGGTCCTCTTATTGAGCAGGTTTTCATTGCACTCCTCTGCTTTTATGTGCTCCTATTATATCATTATGCTGTTTATGTGCATTAAGAAAAGAGTGTTTTTGATGAGGGACAAAGCCCTGGATGTTTTAAATAAGCATCCAGGTGTTGAAGGGCCATTCAGCTGCTGAAAATCTGTACTCATTCTGCGATGCGCTGACTCGTCTTTTATTGTGAACACAGCAGGTCCGGCTCCTCTGGCCTCCAGCGAGTGGGAATAAAGAGAGAGCGGTTAAGAGAAAAGAAATGAAGAGAGTAGGTAGACTGGTAACTGATACAACGGCAGGTTTTTAATCACTCGCAAGCCTCCTTGAGCAGCGAGCCCTGCTGTTTGCTGCACGTCATTCCCCGGCCTCCTGCCCCAATCTCTTCCTCTTCGCTGCAATTGTCACGAGAAGGCTAAAAATTTAAACGTGGGTCTAATGTAAAGGTCTCTCCTGACTGACCAACGCTGCTGTCTAGCCAGGACAAACTTTGGGAACCTTCTGCGGAGTTATCAGCACTGTACTGAAAACTTCTGAAGCTGAAGGCTGAATCCGTTTTTCCCCAGGAACAGTGCCTCGGTAGCAGGCTCTCCAATCAATAGGCATCCATCCGCACAGTGACGGATAAGGATGAGCCTCTCCTCCAGATGATTTCTTTGAACTTCTTCAGTTTGCCAACAACATATTTGTCAGCGGCATTCCCTGAAAACATTCATTAAGTCTTTTCCTCCTCTTTGGTACCGAGTCAGCTAGCAGCTTATGAGCATATGTTGTCACTGTAAATATTGTATTCCTTATTACTGATTTAACCGCAGGGCTGTGGCAGGTTGTTGTCAAACTTTACTAATGAATAGCTCAACATTTTGGGTCTTTTTTGCTGTTTGACAAAAAGATCAACACTTCTCTTTGAAGCTGGTTACATTACAGCCAACACATTCTCATAGTAAGGCATCAAATACCAGTGCGTTACCCTCCTGGGGTGGACAGTAATGCTGTTTTATCAGATGCTACAAGGTGTCCTTTGACGCTGTTACCTTGATGCACCAGTCACCACAAGGGTCCCGTTTTAGAGACCCACAAAGCCCACATTAGGAGGTTGGAGGTTTGGGTTGTGGTCTGCATCCTGTTGGGATCTTTGTGCTTTTTACCCACTCGTTAGGTTCATATTCACTCAAAGGTCAGGTTTAGGGACTGATGGTCAGTGGCTCAGTGGTAGCACTGCTGCCTCCCAGAAAGAGAGTCCTGGTTCAAGCCTGTGTGGCGTTTGCTTCGGTTTCTCTGGCCAGGCTGCAGTGCCAGCATAACTAGTTCCAGGGCAGCTGTGACATCACAGCTGGAGTGCACAGCCACCATAAACAAGGCCAACAGCTGTCTGTGAAAGAGGGACAAAGCCCACATATGAAAGCTGGAGGGGTGGCAGCACTAAACACTTTGGAAATTCTGGTTAATATATTAACCCTGCATGTTGACAGCTGCAGCTGGCAGGCACCACTATAGCTTACATAGTTGAGCAGGTGACCCAAGTACTGAAGGCTGCGGTTCGAGTCCGTTCCTCCTCACCTTCCTGCCTACTCTGGTGTCTGGTCTTGAATTTAATAAATGTCCTATACAAGCATCCAGATACGTGACTATTGCCATAAATGCTTAAGGCTGTAGCTGTGAGAAACCAGCAGCTTTAACAAAAACACCAACGTTTGCCCCCTCCGGGAATGAGGCTACCGTTCAAACATCTAACTAACGGCTGAGAAAGCCATCAAGTGGACCTCCGAAAATGACAACCTTTCCCTTTAAGGGTAGCAGCTGAGCGCACTGTGTGAGCGCTGCGACTCAAACATGAAAAAAAAAATTTTTTTACACGCAAGTGGTTGATCATGTTTAACAGCTACACAGCGGTCTGACATGTCGAATTAATTAAGTGGAAGGCATCTGGGTATCTAATTATAGTCCACTCATTTCATAGGGCGGTAGTGCGGTGCAGTTCTCTCAGCGCTGATACAGAAAAACTGATTACTCGGATCCAAGTCGGCTGAAAGCGTCAGGGCGCCCAGCTGCTGCCGCTCTGATTGGAGCGGGTTAAGTAAACAGCGATCAAAAGAAGATGAAAAATCTTTTTCCTTAATCACGTTCGACAAACAGTGACGACAGCAAGAAGTCAACATTCCACTTGAGCGCTGCGGCGTCAAACCGCTCATTTAAAAAGAGATCTGCGCCTCCCTCAGAGCTTTCTGTCAGCGCGACCGGCCCGGGACGTTTTCTCCTGCTGCTGTTCTGCAGAATCAACGCCTGAAATAACTAAAATGCTCGGTTGGACCATTTTGCATCAAACGCTGGATTTTTCAACAACTTACACGATGTGTATTTTATTTTAGAGTAGAAACACGCCTGGAAATACGAGAAGTTTGTTTCATTATGGGATTCTTGAAATATACCGTAGGAATGAGGTTCACAAAGAAGCATGGTTTAGAAAAATTAACTGCTTTACTAGTGCTATCATGTTTATATTCATTGTATGACGTGTACAGCAGTTATTGCTTAATGAGGGCTAGCATGGTTTAACTATTATACACAAGGTTACACAACTTCAGTTATGGAGAAAATGGTGTATGCTTACTTGTGTATGCTTAAATAAAATATCTAATATTTTCAAAATAAAGGTGTTTGTTTGCTCTGATAGAAACAATGAAGAGAAGTGATGATATTCCAGAGGAAATATGAGCCAGTCTGCCGTTTTCTGAGCTAAAAAAGACAAAAAGGTTATTCAGGGTAAGAAAAACTTGAAGCTTTTTTTTTTTTTTTGGTTAAAGATAAAATTCACCAGACTGCAACTGACACTTTTCCTCCCTTAAAAAAAAAAAATTCAATTTAGTTTCACTGTTGCTGCGGAATCAAAGTCTGACAGAGAGACGTCCTGCTGAAAAATTCAGCCGTCAAAATGGTTTCAGGCAAATGCGTTTACGTCCAGTCAGCAGCAAGAAAACGTGCATGAATTTGTAATGACTTAGAAATCAATGAGGCTTTAGCAGCAAAACAACAAATCACTTGAAGCCCACTCGAGTCCAACATTAGACTGCATTTGCTTGCGTATGTATCGACACGAGAGCGACCACCGGCTCGACTGTTTGGCTGAGCAGGCGAAACGAGGCGGTGGGGTTTTATAGCTGACCAGGCTCGTTATTTGCAGTCTGTTTTGACAATACCCAACACAGCTGCAGGGAAACTGTGGGGCATGTCAGGTAAACACAAAGCTGTGTTACTGCTCATGACTCCGAAGGGACGAGGAGAAAACAAACACAAAACATTGCTGGAAGGTGTTGAGCGGTGCGGCAGGTGCACACGTGCCCTACAGTCTGCACAGCGTGTTTCAGGCCTTCGCTGATACACACACACACACACACACACCTACCGACCTCCGCCTTCTGGCTGACCGGGCACGGACAGGCTGCCCTACTATCTGCACAGACAGGATTACTTTAACCGCATGCATTATTCAACGGAAGAGACCCCTGCTCTGTATCTGGGCTGCCTGTGTTCACCTGGGCTGTCAGAATAAAACTGGCAAAAGATGCAGTATTATTCACCAAACATTAACACAGGAAGACAACTGCAGCGGGGGCTGAGCGGTATTGTGAGGGCGCTCTGGCTCCAGGGAGCGGGTTCTCTGCTAAGAGCTTGTGGCACTTACACTTTTCTTACAAGGTTTAATGAGAGCACAGTGCAGAGAACCCACCGAGCGGCTCGGAGTACAAAGAGGTTGCTGCTGCTTTACAATTAATTAAAAAATTTAAAAAAGAATTTACAGTAATATTTAGCATTTAAACATTTTTCTCCCTCACCCAAGCTGCATGGCCAAAGGTCTGTGCTATGAAGCTGGATTTAGCCTCAAAGTAACCTGATAAAAAAAGACCTACAGGTATGGAGTCACCGCCTGCTGACCAATCAAATCTGCCGGAAGATTCTTCAGACTTTGAGTGTCTGCAGCTTGTCTTTTTCCTGACATCAGTAACTGGATTATTTTGGTTTTTTCCACTTGGCTGCAAAGATTTTTACAGCAATTTTATTGCTCTATGTGCATTCATGCTGTGCAAATGTCTTAAGCAACCCCTCATTTCTTTATATTTTTCTATTTTTTTTTTTAAACTGCTCTTGAGCACTGATTCTTCAGGCTTACTAAAGATCTTTCAGAGTTTTCCTTTGGACATTGGATACTTTGTACCTGGCCGTTCACAGAGGAATGTTTTGTTTAACACCGACCTATGAATCATACAAGCATAAAAAAGGCTCCTAATTTAAGGGCTGAACCAGTTGTGTCTAAAGGACAACTTAAAGAGAGTTTTAACTTGTTGCCGTTTCTTTAGTTGAATCTATGAAAAGTGCCAAAGATAACAGCTTGACAGGTATAAAAATCATATTTTTGCATGAACAAGGTGATTCTCAAATAGCTATTAACTGAAAACTTGGCATATCTCTGCATCGGCGTAGCTGAAAGTCATGACCTTAGCAAGAAAAATATCCAGCAAAGACCTGACACGGGACCTGAGAGATGCATCTGGACCTTCAGCTGATCCATCAGCTGTTCACTGAAGCCTCATCAGAAATGGTCTCAGTGGAAGGGTGAACCTGTGCAGCCTTCTGCAAAACACGGTGGAGGCTCTGTCACAGTTTGGGCTGCTTTCAGCCAGTGCTGGCGATCAGATTTTGATCCACCATGCAAAACCTTGTGGAAAGCATCTGATTAGCAGCAGCTTCATTTCTCAGCATGACAATGATCCCAAACACACTGCCAAAGCAGTGAAAGAATCCCTGGATAGAAAAACATTCAGGTGAACATTATGTCATGGATCGGCCTCCCCAGAGCTCGGACCCCAACATTACTGAAGCAGTGTGGGATCATCCTGACAGAGAACAGAACCCAAGGCAGAACCATCCAAAGAAGAGCTACAAATGTCCTTCAGGAAGCCTGGAGAACTTCCTGAAGACTGCTTAAAGAAACTGCAGGAAGCTGCTTCAGAGAGTTCAGGCTGTGCTGAAGGATAAAGGAGGTCAGACCGACTTTTAGGCTTGTTAGAATTGTAGAAACTGTCTTTTCCTTATATGTTGTATTTCCATGTATGAAAATTTAAGGAAATGATGGGTGAGTTAAGACGTTTGCACAGTACCATATGTGATCCTAAACAGGCCACATTTTTTATTTGTTGACTTTATATCAAATTTGCACGGTGGACTAAGCCTACATTTGAATTCTGTTTTTATATTTCTTCTTTCTTGCTCTCACTGTTAAACAGCACCGGGTTATTTAAAACCTGCACATCCAAACATTAATTTAATGGAGTCGGACTCTTCTGTCTTAACGACAGAGCTGTGATACTTTATGAAGTCTATACCACCCTTATCAATTCAGAAGTGCATCATACAGAGGTTTTAATGCTACACTAACCGTGTTTTCCTCTCACACATGCTCGCACTTTATATGCAGCAGCTGTGTTGCTTTCAGCCTGTATTGTTTGTTTAACCGCTTCATATTTTTTAATATTAGCTTTGTCTGTGATTGGTCAGATGCTGCTAACGCCGCCCCTTTCAGGTAAATGCACTCATGGCTAGATTAATAAACCCCAGTCATGTGATCGCTTAACCCCTGATTGCTGAAGTGAAGCCAGATGAGGAAAAGATATCCCGGACATGCTGACCTTGCTTTGCAGTACAGGCCTCAGGTTTTGAAATGCCCCTAAAACTGAGCCTTCAGCGGATGCCGTAAAAAGAAAGCACAAAGGACGTTTGTTTAGACGGTGATAGTCTGTAACTGTAGGGGCCCATATGAGCCAGCATATAATCAGACCCATAATGTTGGGAAAAAAATAAAACAGCTGGCATGTGGGTGAACTGACCTGGCAGGTATGACACAGCACAGCCTGCCTCCATATCAAACTCAACTGTGCAGGAAGCATCTGCTCCCAATCCTGCTGATACTGAGCACATGTTGTAACACGTTAGAGGCGTTTCAACTATGGGCCCACCTGCTCAATGCGTCTTCACATGAAAACACTCACTTCCGTTACTTACTATGCACCGGCTATGCACCGTAAAGCCAGTTACTGGGGGGTAGGTGCA
>JAVDPK010003181.1:18447-39201 GCA_034780415.1 Cichlasoma orientale | reverse complement strand
CCCAGCAGACATAGGGCGCAAGGCAGGGTACACCCTGTACAGGACGCCAGCCTGTCGCAGGGCTAACACAGAGAGACCGACAACCACACACACTCACATTCATACCTATGGGCAATTTAGTGTAGCCAAAGCTGCCCAAGTGAGCTAATTTAAAATAGATTTTCCCATTTATGCTGTTAGTTACGGTACCTTAAGTTATATTAAAATTGAATATAACGCCATGAGTTTGAAAAAAATGTGAATATCAGCACTAAAAACACCTATTTTTTCCCCCTTTGGGTTTAAATGAAGACCAAAGTTTATGATGCTAACAGTTAGCACGTCGCGTTAGTTTTGAATCCAGCTTCACCTGATGAGTACCTGGATTATTTAGCACCTGCTCGGCTCTCAAAAGCAGAAATCCTCGCGCATGTCCGAGCTAACTTTAGCTCTTTGCGCGCTACCTTCATTCATATTTTGGAAACGCTACCGCCCTAAGACGACATAAAAAAAATAAATAAATAAATAAAAATAAACTCACCTCCTTCCTGTAATCAACCTGCCAAGACACCTCTGTGCACGCGCTTTCCTTCTCTCGGTCACGCGCACAGGTTAAACGAAGATGGAATGCTGCGCATGCTCAAACTGAGCTGCCAGCCTGTTGAAGTTAATGCGACCAGCTGCCATGAAAACAAATCAAACGCACATGTTGTTTGCATTAGAATCCTAAACTGAGTTCTACTGCGCAACAATGTGCAGAAATAAGCAGCTTAATGGTCTTTTAGAGACGTTTTTCACTGCTGGAGCATTTTTTGCGCTACGCTCCGTTTTATACAGTGCTGTGAAAAAGCATTTGGCCCTTTCCTGATTTCTTTTTACTTTTTTAAAATACTTAAATGTTTCAGATCATCACATTTTAACATTAGACAAAGATAATCTAAGTAAATACAAAATGCAGTTTTTAAATGATTATATTTATTAAGGGGAAAAAGCCATCTACCTGGCCCTGCGTGAAAAAGTAACTGTCCCTGTTGTTAAATCATGAATTAACTGTGATTAAACACATTTTCTGGAAAGCAGCTTCACTGCCACACTCAGGCCTGATCACTGCCAGACCTGCTGAATCAAGAAATCCCTGAAACAGAACCTGTCTGACAAAGTGAAGCAGGCTAGAAGATCTCAGAAAGCAGCTCATCATCCATGATCTAAAGAACCAGCTGAGAAACAAAGTCAGTCTGAAAGGGTCACAGAGCCATTTCTAAGGCTTTGGGCGTGCAGAGAACCACGGTGAGATTTGTCATCCACACATGGAGAAAACTTGGGACATTGGTGAACTTTCCCAGGAGCGGCCAGCTACCAAAATTACTACAAGAGCGTATTGATGACTCATCAGGAGGTCACAGTAGAACCCACAAGAACAACATCTAAAGAACTGCAGGCCTCACTTGGCTCAGCTAAGGTCAGAGTTCATGGTTCAACAATCAGAAAGAGACTGGGCAAAAATGACCTCCATGGGAGAGCTCCAAGGAGAAAACCACTGCTGACCAACAAGAACACAAAGGCTCACATCTGCCAACAAACATCTGGATGATCCCTGAGACTTCTGGGAAAATATTCTGTGGACTGAAGAGACAGAAGCTGAACTTGCTGGAAGGTTTGAGTCCCGTTACATCTGCATAAACTAACACAGCATTTCATACAGAACATCAGACCAACAGTCAGACATGGTGGTCACAGTGTGATGGTCTGGGGCTGCTTTGCTGCTTCAGGACCTGGAAGACTTGGAAATCCTGAAGGAGAATGTCCGATCATGATCCAAAACACATCAGGAAGTCCACCTCTGAATGGCTAAAAATAAGTAAAATGAAGGTTTTGGAGCGGCTCTGTCGGAGTCTGGACTTCGATCAGGTTGAGATGCTTTGGCATGACCTTAAACAGGCTCACATCAACCTCGAGTTCTTCCATCTTTTCTGGTCCAAGTCTCAAATGTCATAGGTCAGCTCCTTCTCCACCTACCTCACCCATTAGATGTCTGTGTGCATGCAAATATGTACCCCAACTTCTTCAGACATGTTGTATTATCCTCTATTAAGAAATATTGTTGGGTGTTTACGTTGTAATAAAGCAGCTTGAGGCAACCTGCTGTTTTTCTGCTCTACAGGATCAAAACTGGATTCAAAATGGAAGAAATCCAGTTAATTTACTGCACTCTTTACTGCGGTGATCCCTCATCATCTGGAAAAATTACAACTTCTTGGTATGTCACCATCAGTGACTATAAAAATTAAAAATTAACCAAACCTGCAGAACCTCTGATGACAGATTAAATTCATTTAGTATTTTATGAATATTTTAAGAGTGCACCATTACAAAATGATAAATCTCTCAAACACCAACCACAAAGGTGCATGTAACAGGGAAAAAAAGCTCAATTAGACCCCAAAAAGTTGTTAAATAATGAATCAGTGGAAACTCATCAAAATAATGGAAGCAATTAAAGCAGAAAATTTCTCAGTAGACATTCAAACTGTCCCCACAGTTTACAGCTCAGTTTCTATCAGCAGAGGAAACAGAAGCACCAGCTGAGAACTGGACATGTTACTGTATTTAACTTTATGATTTCTAATATGAGGCCAAAGACGACACTGAGAATCATAAATATAAGAAAAACAAGTTTAATCAACAATTTAAACACATTAACAAAAACAGGTGCAGCGCACAATTAACAAGTTCGTAATTGAGCAAAGTGATTAATATTTAATCTGAGTGAATATAAAGAAAACCGAGCCTAGAAGGTGGAGATGTTGCTCCATTACTCCAAGTAAAACTGACACCGTAACAAGCAGAGGCACTAGATTAGAGTGGGAATATCTACTGGAGCTCCAGGCGGGAATCGTCTCGTCTTTATTCCAGTAGAGCGATTCGTCGCCACCTTAACCTTAAAACTGAGTGCAGTGATTGTTCACCGTGATGGCTTGAAAACATTGTTGCAGGTACAAACGGGCACATACGTCAGCACAGCGGACCGTCTCATACTGTAATTTTAAGGCCGAAGCCGGAAAACACGGCTCCACAAAAATAAATAAATAAAATAAGATAAGCTGCAATAAAGGCGTCGAATCAAGGCTACAAAAGAAGCTCAATAAATCCACAGTAAAAAACATGACAAGCCAAAAAAAATGTAAACACAGGATTCGAGCCTGAATTCTGACTGGATTCCACATGGATGAGACGTGTGCTGGTCTTCAAATACACAAACATGGACACACACACACACAAACACACACACACACACACACACAGGGTCTAAGCTGTTTGAAAATGAAGGTAAAACATTTCAATTACAGAAGGTCTTAATAGAAGCATGAAAAACATGTTCCAAGTTTGTAATTTCCAATTCTGCTGCAGACGTTTTCATCTGCAGGAACAGATGCGTGCCAAACCCAGAGGCGACAAATTAACAGCAACAGATGAAAAACTAACGATGGAGAGTAAACATGACACATAAATACAGGAAATAGCACGAGTCTTAAATGCACTGCAGTACGGTGTCGGCCGCTCAGTGCTTGATTAATCTTCAGAAAACCAAAAACCCTGGAAACATGCATTATTTTTTTATTAGAAAAAGAGGGATGTGCATGCATTTAAAGAAAAAACAAGAACAAAGACAAACAAAGCAATGATAATATTAAAGTATACACATTTTTATGTACATATTCAAAGAATCAAAGTTGGAAAGTGTAATTTTTCAGGTACGTCTATGAGCTGCAAAGCTCAGATTATAGACAAGGACTCCTCTCAAAGATTTTTGGGATCTTATCAAAGCGCCTGTGCTTCGGGCCGTTCTTGGCTCGCCATTCGTCCAGCGTGATCTCTGCTGCGGTCCCAAAGCGTCTGCGGTAATTTCTGAAAATCAGCGCAAACACACGGTGATCATCAACTTTCTGCTGACTCGGCCTTTCTGCTCCAGGCCTACACATAAACCCCCGGGGTGCTCGTAGCCGTGCTAAATTCTTACAAAACAAAATAAACCCGGCACAAAAAAAACATTCAAAATCAACTAAAAGACCAAAATATGCCAAACTACACTAACAAATAACATTCTAACTATTAAACAGCCTAACAAATCTATTTTAAAGAAATAAATGGTAAGAGTGAACACTGCTGCTGTAAATAAGCCGACAGCAGCGCTGCTGGAAATCTTGTGAATTCATGACTTCATTTACTTTAAGTGCTGCTGTTTGTTTCTAAAGTGGCAGCCACATATTAAAGCTCTGAATCTTTCATGTTTAAATTAATTTAAAGATTACTCAGCACATCAGATCACTCACAGCTGGGGCCCAGACTACGAAGCAGGATTTTGGCGCATCCAGGTAATGAACCCCTCCGAGTAGGAGGGTCTAAAGTCTTTGAGTTTCCCTGATGAGCATCGGTAAGAGTCTGATTTTTCTGTCTGTTGGCAGCAAACAACTTTACAACAGTTTAAAGCAGCTTATTAATCAGAGTGTCCGTTTAAAATCAGCTGGAAGGGTCACAAATTTTAATACTATAAAACCACTGAATGAAGCGCAACTGTGTGTCATTGTGTACCAATTTGGTGTTTAAGGAAATGTATAAAATGTTGTTATACTTGATTCTAATCTGCTGCTGAGTCTTTGACACCGCTGCAAACACAGTGTCAGAAAGAATCCAGTCGCATTAATCTCAGGTTGATGTCAGATTTCCACGCCTCCATCGGGCTGCGGGACGGCAGCCGTACATGTTTAAATGGATCCAAGTTGAAAGTTTCAGATCTCTAATGTACCGCCGTCACCTTGAACAGCAGCACTGAGCGCACCCAGCAAGTGTTTATGCATTTTCTGCATCACCAGCTGAAAGCATGAACATTAACGTGGCAATGAGAAATGTAAAGGCTGCTGCAACTTTACTGCACAGTTTCACTTTGAAGCATTATTAAAGTACAGCTCAGCAGGAGGCAGAAAATCTACACTCACACAATTTAGTCACAAAAGGAACTGAAAATCTGGGGCTCCAAAACCAAAACCTACTACGAAGCCTCTCCTTGTGTTAGCTGGCTTTACAAAAACTAAAAACCCAGTCAGAGATAGCAGGGGTCATGACCGTGGTCATCGATGTTCTTTGTTAACCTAGGTCATAAAAAGGAGCCTCCGATGTGCCCTTTGACTCTTATTTCTGGTACAACTGCACTTTGTTTTTGTTTTTTTTGTCCTAAATTTTAGTCCTGATCCAGGAGCCTAAATGTTACTCAGTGTCTGACTTTACGAGATGTGGAAATCAGTCCAATTTTTCTCCAGATCACAGTTAAATTTATGTAATTGTCTGAACACGTATCCTTGGTGATAAACTGTCTAAAAATGTAACAGATCAGTGTTTAAAAAAGTGTAATTTCTTCATCACTAACTGAATACACGCAAACTTCCCATCACACCCCTGAGACCTGCCAAATGTTTGAAAGTCACACTTGAACACAAAGAACCACAGAGTGACGTACCTGCGGGTGAGGTCAGAGGGATGCTGCCACTCTCTGCCTTTCACGCCTGCTGACGCGTCGGCCACGTTGCTCATTAAATTCTGGAGCTCAGACGTGACACCTGGAGAAAATACAAATGTCACTGTACGTCAAGAGTTTAAAATAAACATATAAACCAATGATTTAATTGAGAAGTCAAAGTAAGAAGTCCACGAGAGAAAGGAAACGGAGTGAAGTGATGACAATGATCCCAAACACACGGTCAGGGCAGTAAAAGCATCAGAAACTGAGCCCGGACCTCAACATTACTGACACAGTGTGAGATCATCCCGACAGAACAAAACATCCAAAAGCAGCTTTAAATGTCCTTCAAGAAGGAGAACTATTCCTGAGGACTGCTTCTAACAGCAGTCACAACAAATAGTGACTTTAAAGCTCATTAGAATTGTACAAACTCCCTTTGTTGTCTTATAGTCTGTATTTTCATGTATGTTTGCACACGTTTCCATAAGTAACTGCACCCACTTCCCATTTGCTGAGCAAATAAAAGAAATGGGGGTGGCTTAAGACTTTTGCACAGTACTTCAGATACAGCTTAAAATTTGAAAAACAGTTCTAGGTTTTACATATAACTGTATCAGTGCTGAAATTTAAAAACCACGTTGCTCTCTGGCGCTCCCTTTCAAAGCCATGTTCTAATAAAATACCTTGTGGGTAAATTAATGGATATTAAGACGTCACAGCTCATTCAACAACCAGGAAAAACAAACTAAATACAAACATTGAAACACTGCATTATTTAGGTTCCTACCATTATCCCCTCCTGGATTCTCATACAAGTGGCTGCCAACTGAATGCACATACAGGCTCTTTTGCTGCTCCCACTGCGCCTCACTGCTGAAGACCACGGGTCTAAAAATAAAAAATGTCACATCACAACTTTAAATTCGACCATACCCAATCATCTCATGCTTCAGACATCAAATTATGAATTCTATAAAAGCAAAACCCTGCTCAGCTAACACATGAAGACAAAAAGACTTGCAGTCACACAGCTCCCTCTAGTGGCAGTGGGACTAAAGTACCTCTGAGTAGGACACTTGGCAGGCTGGAGAGCTCTGACTGAGACTGTAACCTCCCTGTTTGCCACAGGAACAGAACCGCTGAGCGGTGCGCTTCTGTTGGGGTGCTGGCTGGGAAAAATCATTTTGGATTTCACCTGGCGGGAGATCAGAGGCCATTTATGCTTTATATCAATATTTCTGAATAGATCTTTATACTGAAAAGCAATCAGGACATATAAAACCATGGGACTTAAGTCTTTTTCATCTGAAGCTGCTACAAGGCAGTATTAGGGGTCAAGCTCAGATTTAATCCTGGATTTTCAGAGCTATGAGGGTGTTTCACCTCTTTCTGGGGGTATACCACCATGGTAGCTTGTGCTGCACACCGAACCCGGGGCCTGCTCCACAAAGCCAGTTTAACAGGTCAAGGTTATCTTTCCCCAACATCAGTCAGGCCAAGTAGTTACATGAAGGTGGGCACCAGCTCAATACATGTTTTAGAGTTCAGGCTTCAGTTTGGGAATACCTGCTTTACAAAATGAACTTAGTAAACAACCGGCCACGCTGGAGCCTCACGAGGCACAACAGCTGACGTACCTGCACTTGGAGAGGAAGCGTGGATTCGTAGCTGGTTTCCACGGTACTGTCTTCTCTGGCAAGCGTGCTGTGGACAGGCTCGGTCACAGATTCCTGCACCTCCTCACACACCTGACTGCTCTGCTCTGCTTTCAACTCGTCTGTCTCGCTGTGGCACATGGAGGATTCAAATATTGGAGGACCAATATTCCACACGTCCTCCACATCACAACTTTCCAAACAATTCACCTTAGAGCCCACATGCTCCAAGAGAGGCCCGCTGTCACTGGGACTCGAGCTGCCCACTGCGATGGCAAAGTGTCCAGAGGTCACAGTTGGTTCATGAACCTGTGGCGTGGATGAACTTTGAGGATGACCTGAGTCACCCTCAGCTGACTTGAGGCAGGGGTTAGCTGTAAGCTGCTCAGAGTTCACCCACTCACCTCCTTTATGGTCATTTATACAGGACAGAGAGAAATAGCCTCCATCATCTTCCCCGGTCTTCACACTGAGACACATTTTTTTCTTCACCTCATCTCTTCGTCCTTCCACACGCCCATCTGCTGTTCCCACCTCAGCTGAGAGTCTGGCAATGGGAAACTGCTCATCTTGAAAGTTTTGGCTACTTGGACTCGTGCAGCTCACTCCATCTACCAAAACTCTTGCAGGACTCTCAGGATTGAGAGACAAGAGGTCGTCCACATCGTAGTCAAACTTAGGTGAAGGATTTAAGAGGACCTTCTCACAGATCAAATCTCCTGCTTCGGTCTCTTTTTTGCCTCCTGGATCCATGGAGCACCCATGTTTTGGGTTCTCTGAGAGCAGCTGAGAGCTCCCCGTTTCTTTTATTTCACTCCCAACATCTCGTGTCTTACGCGTCAGTGCAGGATTAGACGTGGCAAAAGGGGACGCCGAGTCCTGTTTCCCAAGAGGGCTGCAGCAGTCCACAAAACACCCGAGGTCGGGGGACAAAGCCTTTGGATCAAAGGGCTTTTTTAACGGGGTCGCATCGGGACTGGAATCATGCAGTTTCCTTTTATTAGTGCCATCGTTAATGACCTCAATCTTAAAATTGATAAATGGCTTAGAAAACTTTCTCGGCTGGTGCACATCAGCTTCAAGTTTCAGGTCATCGACTATGGGTGGGCTGAGTCTTCTGAATATGTTCGAGGGATCTTTGTCATCTATAATTGTTGGAAAAAGAAGGAAAATGCACCAAATCATTAGCTAATCATGGCACGCAAAACAATAACTGATAAAGTTATTGTTTTGTTTTCAGTTAAACTGATAAATAACCAGCTAAAGGAACCGTCCACACAAACAGTGTTCATAGCATGAATGTGTTTTTATCTTTAATTCATATTTTTTTATTGTGTTTTCCTGAGTAAACAGATGGCACTGTGAGACAGCAGCTGTGTTTGCTAATGTTAGAAAGGTTTAGTCTTATGTGATGGAACTGGAGAAATGCCTCCTCAGTATTGTTCTGTGCTGAATATCACATGAATGTTTCTACTCGATGCATTTGCACTTTGACAACCCCGAGACTGTAATTTAAAAATTAAACAAAAAGCATGAAATCTGACATGCCAACACGATTCCCTACAATACCTGAACCCCTGAGAGGGTCGTACTCACTCTGGACTCTCTGCGCCATGTCCACCTCTGTACTCGTGAAGCTGCTCAATCAAAGCCAGGTATCTAAAACTGAGAAACAGAATCTTTTATCAACTTCCAGCATTTTGTTATCCTGAGAGGGAAAAACACATTAGTGTCTGAAGTCATCCCATTTCCATTGCAGATTTCAGATGAACGGTTTACACTGGATATAATTTTTATACCATCCGGTGTTTACGTGCATGAATGCATTTAAAAAAATAATAAAGTGATGAATGTGCCCTGCATCTGTCTTCCTTCAGTTTTAGGGGAGAGGAAAAGTGTACGCCTCCGTGGGTTTGCATCAAGATGTGTCAGAGGAGGACAGAGGAAATAAAGATTAAACTGTCCACATGATAATTTTTCTTTTTAAAAATCAGATATTGAAAACACAGAAACTTGACTGGATGCAGCGTTTTCAGTGGGAGAAACGTTTCATCACTCATGCAAGTGACTTCTTCAGTCTCAGCCGACTGCAGTCGGGTCGTTATGCAGCCGTGCAGTTTGTAAGGTTGAGGAAACCTGCAGCCAGGTGAGACTGAAGAAGCTACTTGGATGAGTGATGAATCAGGATGCTGGTATTTCCCTGCCTGGATTACTGAGCATGCATTGAGACAGTTAACGGAAACTGTCCTCATTATTATTTAATGCTGAGCAAGAAACATGAAACTGGATTCATCCCTCAGAAGCTTCAATAAGTTGTAACTACAAGACTAACAAAACTCACAGTTTTTAAACTCTGATTGGAATTTTAAACACATTCGAATCACAGTATTGGGCTCTGTGGGAAGGTAAATATGGGTTCTGATGCCAGTATCCTGTTGGGGGTTCATCATTATTGGTGTGGGGCAAAAGTGTTAAGTTCCACCAAGGGCCACACTAAGTAATGAGAATCACATCAAGGTGTCTCATTGAGGCTTTTCACCATTTAATCTGCATAAAGACCTTAAAGCAGTGGTGGAAAACCTGCAGCTCCCATCTCCAGAGTGCTCCCTGTGGTATTTGAATTTGTATTTAATACATATAGCTGTTACCACTGAGTACACGTTCAAGGGTTGATGCTGTATGTACAGTAATGAGCAAAAGTCTTGAGCTGACCCACAATTCTTTATTTTATGCTAGAAAAATGGGAAATGGGTGCAGAAATTTACTGAAAAATGAAAAGCAACGAGGCTGATTGTGAATCAACTCTATTAAAGTAACCTGTGTTTAATTAATCTGCACAAACACAGATAAGACAAAAAGTGTGTTGGTGTGTAAAGGCCCTTATGCTTCCAAAAATAATTGCATCAAAATCTGAGTGTACACACAACAAATCAGGTGTTATTGCACAACACTTGTTTCCTGAACAATCCCTATATTTTTCATCAATTTTGATGAGCTCAGATGATTTGCCATGCCAAAACAAACCAAGGTCAAAGCTTTGTAACATTCTGATGACTAATGACAAAACTGGACAGGATTACATCAGGACCCGGCCTTAATTATGCACTCTAATGACCCTCATTCGAATCGCCATTTCTCAGTCAATTAGTGGGAATTTTTCATTAATTCAAAAAGCTTAGTGCCTCTGAGCCTCAGGGGCTTAAACCAAAATATTTGATGAAAAAAGGACTTGTAATTTTTTTGGCGCATACCTGGTTACTGTCAGAAATGACTGACGTTTGAAGCTAGCGCAGCTAAAGCGCAAACATTTCTTACACGTGATGATTGCCAAACTTTGAGGCGCATACAGGTTCGTAACGGTAGATTTATTTTTACTGTACCTGAATAATAGTGCACATAAATAACCGTATATTAAAGACTTGGGTCGGTTCATAAAAGCGGAATCTCTCATGTGCATTAACGCTAACATTAGCTACAAGCAAGCTTAGCTGCTAAGTTAACTTTCCTGTCGCGGCAACGAGACCCCGAAACGAGCACCGAGCACCGGATGGAGACTGCACGCTGCACATACGAGGGAGTCGATAACAGACAATATCCAAAATATAACAGCTTTGGTGTCAAACGAACTCACCTACAGAAGGTATCACTTCCCGCTCTCTTCACATGCTTCCTTCGCTCTCATGCGCACAGGTGGTTGGGACGAGCGTAGACAGACATACGCAGGCGCCACATGGAGCGGGTCGGCCCGTTACTGCAATACGCCAGCGCGTCCGCTGGAAATGTAAATGGACTGAACTTCATAAAGCGCCTTTCTATAAAGTTTTTTATGCGTCTCATTCGCACATTCACTAATATAAACGTAACGTAACTTTCTCTGATAATTATAAATGTTAAATACACCTGTGTTAGAGTGCAGGCATCAAACCAGCCTATTCTAATGTTTTTATGAGTGTTTACAGCAGTGAACGTTAACTGGCGGCCCGCGGACTACATCCGGCCCGCCAGAGCTTTCCCTTTTTATTACTGAACTCATGACTAGCTTAGTGAGGAGGAAAAATATAAAGAGTTCAGATGCAAAAGAAGCTTAACGACACCTCCATCAAAAATGAGATAACTACATTTACAGAATCTTTTCCACATGTACTATAAGCCAGTCAAGTCATGCCGTGTCATACCCTGTTAAATACCCGTCTCTGACTAGTCTGAATTAACCGTGAGTTGTCAAATGTCTCTACATCCCTAGAACCAATCAGAATGCAGAATGCAGGTATTTTCAGCACTGTGCTGCACTGAGGAGCCGCTTTTGTTGGTGGTGATCAGATTGTAAACACAGCTGAAGGTTTGTTTTGTGTAGAAATGTTCGGTGGTCAAACTTGACTAGAGGAAGTGAACCTGTGGAAGGATCATTGCTGGCTGATCTCCAACCTGTGTGGAGCTCCCGTCTCCTTTGCTGTGAGGGTCTCTCACACAAATACAATACAACATAATTGTTCACTCTTACCTGTGAAAGGTAAGCCCATGTGATCCAGTTTAGACTCTAAAACGGTTCGAATAACTAAACTACTTAAACTACAGCACAAGGAGCAGAGACCAGGACTAAATCCACTTAACAGGAGAAAAAAAACACGGGGGAAACCTGAGAACAGAAACATGGGATTCAATAGAAAGTGAACAACAGCCAAGAGCAGAACTCAGAAAACTAAAGCAAGAAGCCTGAGGATATAAACAAGGAATTACCAGGAAAAGACAAAATTCAAAACTGCAAAAACACAAGACTCTAGGAATCAAACAGTAACTTTAACAATAGAAAAATTAAAGTCCTAAAACTAAAAACGCTGGGTCATAAACGCAGGACCATGACTGTAAGAGCCAAGCAAAACGTATATTAACTATAAACACACTGCAAGCAGTGACGCAGGCTGACCCAGCCGCATATGTCGCCTATGCCTCTGGCCTGAGTACAGTTACAGTACAAACCAAGTAACACAATCACATTCACATCACAACCCTCTCCCCACTTTGTTTCCACTTTCCCTCTTGACCCCGGCATTGTATCATAAAGACAGTCACCATATTAATTAGTTCAGGATTTATTTATTGCCATCACAAAAACCATTCACTTATTCTGTTCAAAGCTTCACGCACCAAAGCCACTCTGTGATCATAATCATTTTGCCTGTTTTACATTGACTGTCCACTTGATGGTGCAGTAGAAATGAAGCACCATGAAGCTTCGACCCATGGGTTCACCGACTGAATGGAAAGTTTAAAGGCTTCATGAAGCTTCATCTCACCATCGCTAATCACTAGTACTCAACTTCTCCTGGCTGTCTCTTGGAGCTAAAGAGTGAGAGAAGCTCAATCACCTGCTTATGAGCCCCTGGAGCAAACCAAAGTGCCAGGTTAGGGGAGTTTAGGTTAAAGTGTTTTAAATGTAGATATATAAAATCAATTAAAACACGTTATTGAATTATTTATAGGAATTTATATATATATATATATATATATATAGTACCGTATCACCCCAACAGAGCACTTCGCTCTCAGACTGCTGGCTTTCTTGTGGTTCCTAAGATACTTAAGAATAGTATGGGAGGCAGAGCCTTCAGCTTTCAGGCCCCTCTTCTGTGGAACCAGCTCCCAGTTTGGATTCAGAAGACCGACACTCTCTCTAGTTTTAAGATCAGGCTTAAAACTTTCGTTTTTGATCAAGCTTATAGTTAGGGCTGGATCAGGTGACCCTGAACCCTCCCTTAGTTATGCTGCAATAGCTGGGCTGCTGGGGAGTTTCCTTAATGCACTGTGCTTCTTCTTCACTTACCACTTTTCACTGTCTCTCGGCTATTAATAATCTCTGGCTCTCTTCACCAGTGTGTCTTTTGTCCTGTCTCTCTCCCTTCAGCCCCAACTGGTCGCAGCAGATGACTTGCCCCTCCCTGAGCCTGGTTCTGCTGGAGGTTTCTTCCTGTTAAAAGGGAGTTTTCCTTCCCACTTCTCACCAAGTGCTTGCTCATAGGGGGTCGTTTTGATTGCTGGGTTTCTTCTGTATTATTGTAGGGTCCTTTACCTACAATATAAAGCGCCTTGAGGCGACTGTTGTGATTTGGCGCTATATAAATAAAATAAAATTGAATTGAATTGAATTAAGATCACATTGAAAGTGTAATGAGTTTGACCCCGCCTTCTCTACATATTAATATTGATCTAGAAGTCACAAAATCTATGAGAAGTGTGTAATCATCACTGTGTGTTCACTATTAGCCCGAGAGAGCCGCTCTGTTTTTGTGATGGTGATTGCATCACCGGGGCTGCTTATGTTTGTCATCACTTCCTTTTTTGAGTCATTGCCAGGAATGCGATCACGTCACACATGTTTTTGCACTCTCTATTACTCATAGTACTAACAACAACAACATAGTACAACTAACCTCATGACTCCAATTCCTGCTGACCTAGTGGATGCAGATAGTGAGTGAGAAATTTCATAACAGTGCAACTTTCTGCTGGGTCCCGATGTTCATGTGGATGTTATGTTGACATGTTCACCCACCCAGATCAAGCCCTACACCCCTTGATTGCAACAGTACAGCCTAACAACAGTGACCCCAGGACAATCCACCCTACTGCACTGAAAATACTACTCAGGATGAGCTCAAGGAAAACAGCAAAAAGCTCCACGTGCTAAAAAATGTTCCCAGAAGCCCCGCCTTTCAACCAGCAGCACCTAAATGGTTTTGTGATCAGACATGCAGTAATACAAGGTTTTTGGCTTAGTCAGGCTAGATGGAAATCCTTTGCTGGTGAATCACAGGATAGCTGTGGTGACAGATAATCCAGATAAATGTTTTAACTTTAATTCAACTTGGAACTTTCCTCATGTCATGTTGACAGAGTGAACATGAAAAAGTGAAACAGACACAACAACAAAACCTCGATCAGCTGTGGTGAATTACATTCCTAGGTATATGATCATGCCAAAAATGTTCTGCTAGGAAATCTCAGATCCTGGCGTTCACGTGGATGCTATTTTGCACATGCACCACGCACCAAGTCCTTGATGTCTTGATTGCAACAGTACAAACCAGTGACAGTGGACTCCCCATCCAAGACAGGAAACTGCTCCAGGAGCAGCAGAAGGAACCTAAGGTGCCGGCAGCTTCGGCTGCAGCTTATTCCAGCTGCCATGAGAAGCAGGGTACACGCTGCCTCAAACAGAGGTGTCGAACTTGTTTTGCTTCCTTTTATATTCTCAGCTGGGCCGGACCAGTAAAACCAGTGCATACAGCACAAACCTGTACTGAAGGAAAACTGTCCCCGTTTTTTTTTTTTAGAGTGTATTGAAGCACATTGTGAAAACCTTCCAGTTAATGAATCATGCTTTTATCAAGCAGATAAAACAACTTGAAATTTCATAATAAAAATCAGTGTCTCAGCAAACATGATAAAAATAAGGTGAATGGTTAATCAGAAGGCTGTGAAAGTCACAATGACCTCTGGGCCAAATAAAATGAAGCACACCTGCTCTGCTATCATAATCTATTTTTACAGTAAAAAAGAAAAAAAAAAGATCCAGTTTCATACAATGCAAAGCCAGATATCACCCCTTCTGATTAGGTTATAATAATATTACTGAGAACTTTTTTACAAATTACTTTGACAGACAAGCAGAAGAATTCAAACAGAAGGTTTGACACAAGAGTCAGAAATAAAACAAGATCAGATCAAAGTTCAAACAGATGAAAAGTTTAGAAAGCACATTTATAAATGTGCATTTTTAGAAATGACTTGAAAGAATTTAGAGATTTTATGAGCCTCATCAACTCAGGTGGGTGGCCCACAAAGTCCTCCAGCATCCAACAGGTCAGAGCTGATTTAGTTTCACGAAAGAGTGTCAACAACCAGTAACAGAGCCGGTGATTCTAATTTCCAGGCTGATCGGTGTAAATGACATTTAAGACACATGGCAAGTTGCAAATCTGTGAAGCATGCAGTGTGGATTACATCTGATTACCTCTGTTACCACTGTAGCAATGTAACACTGTTACACTGAAACACTGTAACATTGAAATGTAACAATGTAACACTGAAATACTGAAACAATGTCACATTGAAACACTGAAACAATGTAACTCTGTAACACTGTGACACTGAAACACTGTAACAATGTAACAATGTAACACTGTGACACTGAAACACTGTAACAATGTAACACTGTTACACTGAAACACTGTAATATGAAACATTGTAACAACGTAGCACTGTTACACTGAAACACTAACATTGAAACAATGTAACAATGTAACACTGTTACACTGAAACAATATAACATTGAAACACTGAAACAATGTAACAATGTAACACTGTTACACTGAAACACTGTAACATTAAACACATTCTCACTCATTAAAACACTTTTTTGCGCAGCGATGAAATGATGTCATTTCTTAAGCAAAACAAAAAAACAAACATTGTTCACAACAGTGATGTAATGAAAGTGATATAGGCCAGATGAAAGCTGAGATAACTCCAACACCAACAATGGATAGAAACAATGTGAGAGGCAGAGGAGGCAGAGGAGGAAGAGCATGTTTTTGTTCACTGGATGAATCCTGATGAAAGCAGAGGAATGTTTAGTGAGAGGCTTGTATATTATATGTTATAGTTTTGTATGTTATATGTTGAAATGTGAAATTGGATGTGTTCATAGAAGACAGAAAAATAAGGCTCAGAGTTTTACTCTAAAGTTTGTTTTGTGTTTCTTCTTCTTAACGTTCTTCAGTGTGGTTTAGTCAGAAGACTAAAGTTAGATTTGATGCCTGGAGTTTGGGGGAAAGCTGGACAGTTTCAAGAAATGTGTCTCAGAAATTGTGAAAAAAAAACCTGTAAAATATGATCTTAACTATTGTATAATACAAGTCAACAAATTACAAATACTCTCATTACAGTAGCTGACAGATTATTGGTTCAGAGTCAAAAATTCTGATTTAACTGAAGGATGATGGACGTCTGCCTGCTGTAAATACCAGAGTGACTGAGATGTTTCTATTTTTAGAAGCTTCGTCAACAGTTAAACGAGTTCATTTATGATTCTCCTTGCAACAACAGACGATATAGACTCACCCAGTCACCAAAGAGACTTGCATCAGCCCACTGAGGCTATATATAGCTCAGGCCTGACACTGGGGTCATGAATGAGAGTGACTGAGGAGCACAAGTAAGTTCAATGCCGTGTAAATCAGAGGTGTCAAACATCCAGCCTGGAGACGAGTCCGTTTCAGCCCACTGGATGGATCTGAGAAATGTAAAAAGAGGGAGGGAATAACTTTTGGACTTTAAACTGCATTGGGTGTAGTCTCGCCCTTCTTGAGGAAATTCCTGGTGCTGTAATATCTAACAGGAAGCCACAAACCTCACGAGTTAGGCATTCACCGAAATCTGAGCCAGCAATGTGCCGTGTACAGCCACTCTGAGCGTGATGAATGACCAGATCCATGCGGACATGCTGACCTGTAACAGTGTCTAAAGCTCTGTGTGTAATCTCTGTGCATGAAGCTTCTGCACATACGTCACCGTATGAGTAATACGGTTTGTGAAACTGGTTACACCACACGTGTTTTCGCACACCTTCTTTCCAGATTTACTCACTACTTTTACTCCAGATTCAAGGAGTCATAGAGCAGCTACAACAACACAACAGATCTAGGCCAACAAGTCTGGGTCTGGGATCTGGGTCTGGTTCTGGTTCTGGGTCTGGGGTGGTACAGTACACCTTAACTGCAGCAGTGCCCCCAATGAAAGTGACTACTGTATGCAGGCTCCGTACTGCTCAGAAAGGGCCAATGTAACAAAGAGGCACTAAAAACGTTCCACAGTGTCGTCTCCTTTCAACAAGCCACACCTCAGTGATGCACTGCCCCCCCCCCCCCCCAGCCCAACCACCCTGCACAGAATTACAGCAGCTCCCCAAACAGCTTTAAAAGGTTAACATCCTACAGATAATATCACCAATCATCACGCAGATGCATTCCAGAGGGATCAAATTACTTCAGAGGTATCCTACAGTAACTCTTTGGGGAAATTAACTATAATCAAATTTAGACAAACGGTGTGTGGCTCAGCTCTGCATCAGGTGAGGGTTTACTGTAGATCCACTGTTCAAGAGACAATGACAGCACTCACACCAAAAATTCACAGTAACATTGTTGGCCTCTCACTGGGAATTTCCCATGTCCATTGCTTTCTTCATTACACAAACACAAAAACACGCACACCCTGACACTTACCGGGAACTCGTGAACCTCAGACTCGACTTCCCAGAAATACAGTTTATTCTGGTAAATCACATGATGGTTATTGTGATGGCATTTCAGCCACCTCTTGAGATCTTGTCAGAATTGATGGAAAAATGAATGCAGGAAAGTATCGTCAGATTGTGAAAAGCATACCTGGATGAAAAACACAGTGGAACACTGTCAGTACTGAGTAATCACACTGCAGCAGTCTGCACCAAGACCACCGTTAAAACAGAGGAACACAAAGGTTTAGAAAGCATGTTTATAAAGTCTGAAGGAAGTTGAGATTTTATGAGCCTCATCGTCTCAGAGCTGATTTAGCAGCATGTAAACAACCAGTAATTTTAATGTTGTGGCTGATCGGTGTAAATAACGTTTAAGCCACATGGCAATTTGCAAATCTGTGAGGCATGCAGTGTGGATTACCTCAGTGCAGTTTATTTATTTTCAGTAAACTCAGGGAACATTTAAGCACTCCTCTGTGGCTTCAGGAAAAATCCCTCTGCCTTTTATCAGAGCGAGACTCATAACCTTAATCTGTGAATGTCTGCAGAGAGCCAGAGAGTCAGGTTAGAGTACAGTTGCCAGCCTGCAAACAAAGCCCGTTGAGCATAAAAAAATCTGATGACTCATTTCCTGTTGTCACGTCTCACCCCACCTCAGCTCGGCCCCGCTCGGCAACCTTTACTGGATACTGAAATATCACCAGATAATAAAAACACGCCCCTGCTTGATGTACAAAACAAATTCACACCAGTACGTGAGGGAAAAAAAAACAAAATCAGCTCATGATTATGATCAGACGCTTTAATCAGTTTTAATCACAAAGATAAAGAGAGATCTGATTTCTGCATAAAAAATTAAAAAATGGCAAAAAGACACAAAATGGACCGAAGATGGATCATTTACACTAAAACTGGATAATTTGGGACAAAAACATTCACAGTGACAAGAAGTACAAACAACTGGACACATTAGTGGATGAACAGTGTACAGTATACAGTGTATATAATAATAAAACTAAATAAATGTATAAAAAAAAACATTCATTTTATTAAAAATATTACCAGTTTATATATAATAAGTTATTTATATTCATCTTTAAAGTCCATTATGTATATAAATATATAACGAGTATCTGAGCTTCCACAGCTGGGGGGGCTACTGTTATTGCTACTGGGACCTCAAAGTGCACTCACTCACAGCAGAGAATCTGAGAGCTTCCACAGCCTCCAGAACTGTTCACCTGTGCACCGTTCACAGCTGACGTGAACTCTAACCAACGCTGGGACTGGAACAGGAAGCTGAGGGTCAGCTTTCTAAAACAGGAACGTCTTAATGTTTAAAAACCCTGTGACTGATAAAAGGTCACAGATGAGGCCACAGGTTGGAAGGAGGCAGTACTAAGTAGAGTTTAGCACCTCAAGTCTCTGATATCAAATCACACGCATTTCATTCTGTAACTGTCTTACCCCAAAAACAGAAAAGCAAACCTACATAGATAATATATTCTTATTGCTACTAATATTGCAGGTAAAAGATGCAGAAAGCATGGATATATAGCAGAAACTGCCCTAAGCATTTCCTCTCTCCACATCAGCTGTTTGAGGAGTTTTCTGAAACTTCCCAGCAGTGTAGAGGCCTCCAGTCTGGCTGCAGCTGCACCTCCTGCCAGTGACAACACAGCATTAGTTAGAACATGTCAGATGAAGGCAAAGCGTGTCATTTTATATGATTTTTACAGTAACAGATACCTCCAGAATTTATATTTGTAACACAGGAATCCGAGGAGGACCAGCAGCAGCAGCAGCAGAATAATGGCGACAGCGACGGCACAGATCCGCAAATTTCCTGAAAAGGAATCATTTCATCCCAAAGTTCACACAGTTTGTTCAAAGCTGCAAAAACAGGCTCACTACCATTCTTCAACAATCTGAATGGCACTCGTTCAACATGCAGTTGAACCACATTCCCAATAACCTCACCGATAAATGCTGTAATCTAAGTCGTGAATAAACAGAGCGGGCGCAGCACGAGTGTAACTGCAGTTGCAGTTGCAGCGCTCTAGCTGGAGATAAAGATACAAGTTCTCTACTAACATGAGCCTCACTGAGGCCTGAGCACGTTCCTGTGTGCATCCATGATGCCTACCTTTGTCTGCAATCAGAGGTTCTGAAGTGCAGCTGCCTGTAAGAGAACATCAGAAATTCACATTATACTCATAAAATAACAAGGAAATCCTAACACAGGGTGAGCAAAATGTTCTGAATATCTGAAAGCAGCCCTGAGTGTGACGGTGATACTCACTGCTGCAGCTGGCTGTGTAATCATGCGCTGTCCCCTGTGAGGAACGAGCAAAGATGCAGTGATTAGGATTAAATGTTATCTGGCTGAATGTTTTCAGGTTAATACCTTTATGTTTGTATTTTAAGTACTTCACAGCATATTTATCTTGTCATCACCAGATTCCCACTGTAAACCAAACCTATCCAAGCGATACTATTGGAACCAGAGTTTCTAATGTTTTTGGCCGCTGCGCAACAAGATTCTCACATATTGAAAAGATGATACCTGTAACTCGCAGGCTCCAATGAAGGTCATGTTGCCGATGCATTTGGCAGAGACCAGTTTGCCAAAGCTGCTGCTCATCACCGGCTCCATTGTGTTTTTGTGAGTTCCAACCACCGTGTCCTGAAACAAAAAAACACCACGTTCCATCAGAACAGGCCAGCTGTCGTTTAATGAATGTAGAAGTGAGATTTTGTAAGCTGCCTTTACACTGCACACTGATTGATCAACGTGCTTCTGTGAAGTTAATCTGCTGGTTTTGCGTCCATATTTAAATGAAATGAAGCCTCGCTGCTACGGGCTGTAAAGCTCACCGATGCATTGGACCAGGTGAAGGTGCATTTGGAAGCCCTTACATCCATGAAGCCAGACAGATCCCGGATGTCGTAAGTAGTCTGATCATCTTCCTGAGTGACAGTGCACTCGTGGGCTCCACCAAGTTCAAGTAACACAGCTGGGAACAAAAACAACTTTTTAACGTTAATATAAAATCATGTTTGGGTTTCAAGCATGGATAACATAAATAGATCAGCAGATTTCTCAGTATCTGGAACTGAGTACACCTGAGCTACAGCTGAGCTACAGCGATAAGGACTCATTCAGATTGTTTTAAGGATACTGTTACAATGTAACAAACTCAGTTTTCTTACATGTTGTGGCAGCATCCTTTAAACGGTGTATCAGACAAACAGTCAAAAACATCACTGCGGTTCAAGAAGGCCATAGGAATCAAAAAATGTAAAAA
>JAVDPK010003181.1:0-15596 GCA_034780415.1 Cichlasoma orientale | reverse complement strand
CCCCCCCCCCCCCCCCCCCCAACTGTTATTGCTACTGGGACCTCAAAGTGCACTCACTGGTGCAGCAGAGAATCTGAGAGCTTCCACAGCCTCCAGAACTGTTCACCTGTGCACCGATCACAGCTAACGTGAAATCTAACCAACGGTGGGACTGGAACAGGAAGCTGAGGGTTAGCTTTCTAAAACAGGAACATCTTAATGTTTAAAAACCCTGTGACTGATAAAAGGTCACAGATGAGGCCACAGGTTAGAAGGAGGCAGTCCTAAGTAGAGTTTAGCACCTCAAGTCTCTGATATCCAATCACACACATTTCATTCTGTAACGTCTTACCCCAAAAACAGAAAAGCAAACCTACATAGATAATATATTCTTATTGCTACTAATATTGCAGGTAAAAGATGCAGAAAGCATGGATATATAGCAGAAACTGCCCTAAGCATTTCCTCTCTCCACATCAGCTGTTTGAGGAGTTTTCTGAAACTTCCCAGCAGTGTAGAGGCCTCCAGTCTGGCTGCAGCTGCACCTCCTGCCAATGACAACACAGCATTAGTTAGAACATGTCAGATGAAGGCGAAGCGTGTCATTTGATATGATTTTTACAGTAACATAGATACCTCCAGATTTTATATTTGTAACACAGGAATCCGAGGAGGAGCAGCAGCAGAACAATGGCGACAGCGACGGCACAGATCCAGAAATTTCCTGAAAAGGAATCATTTCATCCCAAAGTTCACACAGTTTGTTCAAAGCTGCAAAAACTAGAGTTTGATCTCAGCGCTCTAACTGGAGATAAAGATACAAGTTCTCTACTAACATAAGCCTCACTGAGGCCTGAGCACGTTCCTGTGTGCATCCATGATGCCTACCTTTGTCTGCAATCAGAGGTTCTGGAGCGCAGCTGGCTGTAAGAGAACATCAGAAATTCACATTATACTCATAAAATAACAAGGAAATCCTAACACAGGGTGAGCAAAATGTTCTGAATATCTGAAAGCAGCCCTGAGTGTGACGGTGATACTCACTGCTGCAGCTGGCTGTGTAATCCTGCGCTGTCCCCTGTGAGGAAGGAGCAAAGATGCAGTGATTAGGATTAAATGCCTGGATGTCAGCAGACAGAACATATTTTCATAGTTTAGTACCTTTATTTTCATATAAGTGCTTCTGATGAGATTTCCACAGTAAACTAAAGCTGTCATGTGAACACTGTTCACACCTCAGTGCTTAACATGACTCAGAGAATCTCTTCCCTCCTTTAATGACGTGATCGGTGTAATAAGGTAATAAGGTTGCCATGCACATACCTTGTGCGTGCAGGTGCCACTGAAAGTAACATTTCCGATGCATTTGGAGGTGACGAGTGTGCTGAAGCTGCTACTGATCACTGGTTGCAAGAACTGGCCCAGGTGGTTTGCAATAACAATATCCTGAAGTCAACAAATTAAAATGAATAATAAATCAGTTCATCACTCAGCAGAAACCAAATCAGCAACTTTCTATCAAAACAGGCTGTCACAGTACAGGTAATGGAGCTGAATGTAAGCTGTTGTTTCACTGCGCACACACTGATCTGTCATATCTGAAAGCTGAGCTGGTGGTATTGCTTCCAAACACACGTAATAAAATGAAATAACACCTTTTAATAGGCTATTCTTTTAGTAGTAACTACTACCATCACACATTCAAACACCTGACACCTGCTCTGTGTTATCGCACTTACAGATGCATTGGCCCACGCAGAAACGCAGTGGGAATCCTTCACAGCACGCGGCAGCTCCGGGATGGTGTATGTAGCCTGTCCAGCGTCATGAGTGGCAGTGCACATCATGTCGTGTCCACTGCAAAGTTTGAGGCAAATGCCTGGAAACAAAATGCAATATTGAAATTAGTGAAAAATATATTTGTGCACATGAATATAGATATTTCTCCAAGTATTTTATAATAATTTGATGTGAAACCCTGGAGGTCTGATCTTCACATTCACAGACAGTGCTGGGAACAATGCAGGAAAGGCTCATGCTTAGACGTGGTCTGAAATTTAGATATATATACCTAACTTTTTTTTTTGGGGGGGGGGGGGCGTAACTATGCAGGTTACAGGTTTGAAATCAATCACATTAATGTTTTCTTTGCAGCTAAAAACTACATTTTGTCTTGTGTGATGGTCTTTGTGCCTCATGTGTTCCATTTTTCTGTTTCAGGTGTTAAAGTCATGTTTGGGTTTCAATAGGAGACATAAATAGATCAGGAAATCTCTTAATACGAGCTGACTGCAGTAATTGGAGCCACCGAATGCTTCCGTATGCCGGGGACTCCCTTACGAAGTGGGTCACGTGGTCACAGCGGCAATAATAATGCAGATTAGGCACACCAGTACACAGTAATAAACTCAGATTCAATCATTTATATGTAAACAAGCAGGAACGACACCTGCTCAGGTGTCAGAAGTGAAATAGCTAAAGAAATAGACCAAAAAGGGGCCGGCCCCGCCTGTCTGGGGATTCCCCTGGTGTGACGCAATTTTCACTCGTGACTGATTTCAGCACGTTCAAGTGCAAACCAAACAAACTTGATTTAAAGCAAACTTCTCTGATTCCCCAAAATTCTGACCAGTAAGAAAATATTAATTCTGCTGGAAATACAGAATACTACAAAAAGTACTACAAAAACGCGCGACAGAAATAAATGAATAGATGCTTCAGTCCCGACTGTAACTGTAACAGTTTACATCAGCGGACATGAATGATGCAACAAACCCACCAAAAGTTTTTTCCTGTCATTCACGCTTTTTTTTTTTTTTTTTTACAAGCAACCAGACAATAACAGTTATTACTATTTAACAGATTACTCACATAAAAGCGCCACTGCAAGGTACATGTTTCCACCGGCTCTTTACCTCTTTACCTCCTTGTGTTTGACCGACCTGCAGCCTCGGTGCCCGGACCCCAGTGACTGAACGCGCCGCAGTCCTACCATATAACAACCCCTCCCCCCGCTCCTCCTCCGGAACACTTCCAAATAAGCGTTTGGCTATTAACTTACTGAGCTTCAGGCTTATGTGACAGCTCAGCTTCAGCCTACTTTATTATTTCTCCTGTCATAGCTGAATAAAGTGATTTTTTTGTTTCATTTAAGCTCGCTGTCTGCTTTTATTGTGAAAGTAGTAGATAATAGTAGATAATAAAGTAAAGGGATTTTTATCAGCAACAGCTATTATTAACACTGTGTAAACAAGCATCAAATTAAATTCTACTGGATAACAACTCATTATATTTCATGCATATTTCTTATTTGTGCCTCCCCCAGTGACGTCGTGAAAGCTCATGCATAGGGAAGAAAAGCGGATGCTGCCACCTGGTGGTTTCCACCTGTGAGAGCAACAATGTAATCTAATAATCTAATGTCAAATCTAATAAAACCTCCTCTCATTTGTTTCACTGCAACAGTGAAAGAAAATTACTTTATGACCTGATATAGTTGGAAACAAGCTAAGAGTGAACCGAGGCTCAGGATCAGAAAGAGTTTGAGTGTTCAAATAAAAGATGCTAAATTCACAAAATGCTTTCACATGAAATAGATTCAAAGTAGAGTCTTGCTCTGTTTTGACTCCCAATAATGCACCCAGACACTTGGTGACAGAAGGGAAGCAAAAACGGTTGGGTCAAAAAGAGAGAAGAAATTAGATTAAATCAATTTGATTTAATGATTTCTGTGGTCGTGTGTGAAACCTCAGCATGGCCCACGAGTCTGGATACTGACAGTAAGTGATAGATTCACTTTTAAAGGTTTGTTGTACCACTGTTTGACTTTCATGCAGCTTTTACACGCAGCACCCACCGGGACCAAACCCCCACTCCCAAAGGCAGCAGCAGTGCAGGATAATGTGCTCTGCAACACAACCAAAAGTGTTCAGTAATGGCTAAAGAAACACAAACTTCAAAGCGAATACACTTACAAAGTTTGTCCTGATGCTGGACTCTACAGGATGCACCTGTGCTCATGCCACAGGTTATTTACAGCCTGGGAAGCATGTGGATCATCTCGGTACAGATGAGCAGCCTCCAGGAATCATCCAGCAAACTGTTCAATAGAGTTTGCGGCACATCCCAGCTCAGCTCCCACTGGCTGAGACAAACACACTGCCTGTGCATGTTCGCAGGCACAACGGCTGAAAGGAACTGAAGTTCTGTTTGGTTCCTGCAAATATTTCACCGCTTATCCAAAAGTTTCAGTTCTCCCGCTGAAACCTGCATCTATGATATGTTATAAAGACAAAATCCCCCCATAATTATTATCAGAAGCTTTAACAAAATGAAATCACACAGAGCTGACACAGCAGGATTAAATACATGCTTCACCTGTCAGGTTTTTTCTTACAGTCACTTTATTCACATTAAAATCCCAGTAAAAGCTCTTCATCACACCAGCTGCACGCAGAGCTTACAAGTGAAGAAAAGCCACAATTTCAGCCGGTCACATTCACAGTTTATTTTTCACAGCAACAACACAAAGTGCTACATCTTTAAATATGACTCGTCTCAGTCTGAGGAGCCGCACAGCTTTCATTCCACTACGTTTGTTTTAAAGCTTTCAGTGCTAATTTTCTTCTGATACAGATTTAAATCTACTAATAAATTATGGTACACACACACACACAATATGCCAGCAGCTGCACAGCAGCTTATAAAGTAATTAATCTGGCTCTTTTTTTGGGCTAGTGCACCTCTGAGCTACTGACCTGATGAACACATTGTGCATATTATTGGACCTGAGTATTTATAATGAAACAGTGTATATTGAGAGGTCTCCTAGCATCCTTAGCATTAATATTGGGGTCCTGAGAGCGACCTTAAATTCTTTTAAGTTTGGCACCTCAACCTGTCACATCCAGTCATGTGTATGATATTCTGTAACTGCCTGACAACATACAGAAAAGCAAAAAGACATGAATAATATAATGGAAGCACACCGCTACTAAAATACTGCAGATGAGACGATGCAGAAAGCGTGGATGCAGCAGGTCAGATGATCACCTGCTCTCCTGATTTCTCCTCTGCACATCAGCTGGTATTTGGATGTTGTTCTGAATTCTTCAGTGACGAGAGAGCCTTATTTAGAACATGTCAGACGAAGGTGATGTGTTTATATGCTGACATAATTAGAAGGATACCTTCTGGAGCGCAGGAAGTACATCATGAGTCCTGCCAGCACCAGGAATGCCAGGATAACCGGGATAGCAACGGAGAGGAACTTCCCTGGAAACAGTTTTACACTTTTATGAAAAAATTTGATTTGACGTCAGAGATTCTAAAGTTTGTTCAAAGCTTCCATGATAATCAAGGACTGCATTAAATTATGTATTCATTTAAATCTTTAATTCTTTTAGAATTTTCCCGTTTATATCTGACGCCTGTTTTTTTGTCAGATCTGAATGTATCTGATGCTTTAACTGCCGCCTTTTTGCGCCAAGTGAACAGGACAGCACTCTGCACGCTCCAGCGTCTTAATCATTTCTTTTTCAGTGTGAGACAGAGATCAGGTGTTATGCAGATTATGATTTTTATTTACCTTCATCATCATATGGAGCCTTTGGGGGGCAGGCGGCTGCAAAAGAACACCAGAAAAATCACATTTTACAAAACGATGAGAAAAACCTGACACAAGATGAACTGCAGCACAAAATACTCAGAATGGTTCTCATCTGGGGTAAAAGGGGGTGGCGGGGGCTTACTGGTGCAATTGACTGAGTAATCTTGGACAGCCCTCTGTGGAAAATAAACAGAGACTATTGTTACAACAACATGTTGCCTTCAGAGCATGCTCTGAAGTGCATAAACATGCTCTGAAGTGCATAAACATGCTCTGAAGTGCATAAACATGCTCTGAAGTACTGTACGCAGCACAGTAAACTTTGACACCTGAAACACTGTTCTCAGGATATTTACTCACATATTTGTATTTTTCTCAAGCAAGCAACAATGTTATTTATTATCCTAAGAGCGTATCACCTCTAGGATGACGTGTCCTTCACAGGCAACATTTTGGAAGCAGGTTGAGGTGACGAGACTGTCGAAGCTTCGGCTCATCACCTGCTGCATTTGGCCCAGGTGATTTGCGAGCACATGTTTCTAAAGTCAGCAAATAAAAACGCATTTAAAAATCAGATCGTCACAGAACAAAAACCCAAAATGAAATCTGCGAAATCTCAGATCCTGACAGATGAACGTAAATCAAACTGAAGCTTTAATGTGTGATAAAAGCGCTGCTGTGACACTCACGTCTGCAGTGATCCAGAAAAACTGGAACTCGGATGTGTCCGTGAAATTGGGAATGTTCTGGATGCTGTATGTGGTTTTGTCTCCGCTGTGAGACACACTGCACATCAGCTGCTTTAACTTACCTGAGAACAAAAACATGTTTTTCTAATGAAACACTGAAAATTTCATCTTTATGTTCACAGTAAGTAACAGCTGCAGGCTGGCAGCACTCAAACAAGGCTGTTTTTAAACCATTGTTTATTTCATTATACGCATTTTTAATTATTCTGAAACATGCTCTCAGCCTATGACAGCGGGGATAGGCTCCACTTTGATGAACTGAAGCTAATGAAAATGTGCAACACTGTCTCGATACGCTGTGTAGTCCCATATGAAGTCTGACACCAGTAATGACTGTTTTAAACAAGCTGCGACTGCACATGTATCGCACAGGGAAGAAGAAAGAAAAGCTCAAACTAAATTCCAACGTGACAGATAATCTCATGTCATGAGGTGGAGTGCTGAAGCGAGGATGCTGAAGCAAGGATGCAGAGCACCGGTGACTGAATGATGTAAGAGAGGCTGAGCTTCAAACGCTCACTCCAGCAAGCAAAGCAAATCAAAAAGAACAAGGAGCAAGAAACAAATACTGGAACAAGACAGCGGGAGCAAATCTGTGCAGACACAACATTTAAAGGACTGAAACTGTCAGGAGAACATGCAAGAAAAGGAAATCAGATACATTTCTTTACCCACTTGAAAACATCTTCAGAGTCTTCTCGCGTGTAGATGACCTGCAGCTGCACCGCCTCCAGCCTTCTTTTGAAAGCAGCCACAAAGACTGAACCCCTCTCTCTCTCCACGTACTTTCTCCAGCTCGTTCAGGGAAACACTGGGGCTTTCCAGAGCCAGCTGAGAGCTCTGGAATCGATCCAGCACGTCCTGGGCTCACACTGTCAGTTTATGCATAAAGAGATTTTTTTTTACCTTTCTAATAAAATGTGGAAGTGGATGTACAGCCTTCATAATAATTTAGGTGACATCAGCATTAGTGCTGTGGTTTGTGGCTCAGCTGCCGGTGAGGCAGCGATACTCGTGTAAATACTAAAAAGATTCCAGCGTCTTTCTTTGAAGTAGTTTTATTGCAATCATAAATCTAAAGCAGAATCAGGCAGAACAAAATGAGGAAAACACTAAATAAAAAACACAAGACCTCACCAAGCAGCAGTAGTCCTGTCACAATAAAGCTGTTTTAGTCCCCCCCCCCCATCTCTGCCTGACCTACTTACCTTAGAGTGAGAGTTTCACATCCGTTCTTCAGGATACCACTTCTCATTGGCTGAAAATGGTCACACCACATCAGTGTTTTGGCTCTTTTTTTTTTTTTTTTTAGTGTAGTACTAGAAAGCAACAGTTACATAAGCTACTCTGACCTGTAGTAACCTTACAGAAAGTAAAACTCAAATTACATCACAATGTTACAGATGTTACAGAGATCAGTGCAGTACAATCAGTAGAAGTTATGGGGAGATAAAATACTGCAACAGTTGAACGTTTGCCTCATCAAGGGGAAATTCCCACAAGTAAGAAAATGAGAAAAGCCCCCCTTATCTCGTCTTTCCTGTAACGCACTCACAGCAAAACTTTTAAAGAACACATCCGAGTCGCGTGTCCGTCTTCAGTATCAGCATTAGGAATTTAAAAAGTACAATTAATTTACTTTTTACACCCCACCCTCTGCAGCTTCTGCAAAAAGCCCTCCACCCCTCATCAGAATACCTCTGATCTTTATCTGTGTGGAGGGGCGGGAGGGTGTTGTGGTGTTGGGTTGCAGTAAGGACTGTGGCAACTACAAGATCCTCGTGATTCGTTTCCTGTCATTTTCACGCCACCTGGGTCGCCAGCTTCAATTGGTCGAGAAAATATCACCAGATTTTTTTTTTTTTTAAAAGGAAGAAAGAAAGAATCCCCCAGATGAAAAACCCCCTGCACCTGTTACCCAAGACAAAAACAAAATCAACGCATGATCCTGAGCAGAAGCTTTTAATGCCTGGAAACAAATCAACAGAAACGGGAAAATTCAGGATATATAATAAGTTATATAATAATAAATATAAACAATAAATTTTCTTAGTAAAAAAATATTAGCAGCATATAGATAATAAGTTATTTATATTCATCTTTATAGTCCTCTATGTATATGTTTATATATATATTTATATAATGTGCTGTAATGCTACAGGACACTGAAAGGGCACACCCTGGTGCTGCATTACGAGTCTCCGAGCTTCCACAGCTGGTTTACATCATTAACACCAATACTTGTGGGGGGGGTTCCTTACTGGCCGTGGGGGGGGGGGGTATTATTAATTTATTAATGCTACTGGGTCCTCAAAGTGCACTCACTGGTACAGCAAAGAGTCTGAGAGCTTCCACAGCCCCGAGATTCACCTGTGCACTGATCACAGCAGGTGAGTCATAACAAACGCTGAGGGTCAGATTTGGCAAACAGGAACGAAGTAATGCTTAAAACCCGTGACTAATACAAGGTCACATATGAAGAAGTCTCCGATTCCCAGTCACATGTGTGTCATTGTGTCACTCGTTCCCGTCACCGCGCTGACATTAACTGCAGGACAAAAACAGGACCCACAAAAAGCAGCAAAGCAACAACAAAGCGATGCTGTGTGAAGTCCAGTGTGAGCACGCCGCCGCCGCACACGGAACAATACAGAAACACGAGCGCGGACTCTAAGGTGGAGCTGTTCGTGCAGCCGGGCCGTTTCCAGTCTCCACATTTTCTGCTCTTTGGTTTCCATTCTTCACAAAAGTGTAGAAGCTTCCACATCGCCATTGCCTGCCAGAGACAACAGAGCATTAGTTACAATGTGTCAGACGAGCGCAAAGCACGTGATTTTATGATTTATATCATGACAAGATTACCTGAGATTTGCATATTTGTGGCAGAGGAAACCCGCGATGCCTGCCAGCAGCAGGAAAATGACGACACCGGCAGCGATCGAGTAACCGAGCGTCCCTGAAACCAAAACAGAGCCAACAATATTTAATATCATCACTTTCATCTTTTAGTGACCCAAAGATTGTGAATCATGTGAATAAAGATGGTTTTCTGTCTCACCTTTGTCTCCAGTCTCCCCTCCAGGAGGGCAGGTGGCTGTAAGAACACGAGAAATACACAATTTATTTCAAGCTTGACGACAAAAACCTGACACAGTGTGAAGCGACACTCACTGGTGCAGTTGGCCGAGTAGTCCAGAGGTTTCCCCTACACAGAAACAAAGAGACGGTTATTACGATCAAACGTTGCCTGAAGGTCAGCAGGCTGAACATGTTTTAGTATTTTCATCTTTAAGAACTTCTGAATATTTTCACTGCAAAGTAAAGCGAACCTCTCCGACACTATTTAGACCAGAACACTTCAGAGAACCTTTCTGCTCCGGTCTGCAATAAAGTTCTCCTCATGTTTTGGGGCGTGTACCTCTGAGGTGACGTGTCCCTCGCACAGAAGGTGTTCGATGCAGCATGTTGTGGTCAGAGCGTTGAAGCTGCTGCTCATCACCAGCTCCATGTGGCTCCTGTGGTTTGCGAGGACGTATTTCTGAAGCCGGCAAAAACAAAAAAAACCCAAATAAACACACAAATGAAACGAGCCCCTCTTTAAATGATGGTGATGATTTTAGTGCTGCGATGTGGGAACATGAATTCAGGCTGTTCACTCACGGTTCGGTTAAACCAGGAGAAGTGCGGTTTCTTCGCATTCTGATCGCAGAACACGTCCAGGATCCTGTAGGTGGTCCTGCCACCATCGTGGGAGACGGTGCACGTTAATTCCAGTCCGCTCAAAACTCGCACAAACACGCCTGGAAACACAAAAATGTCAGTTTACAGTTGTGATAAAAATAAATCTGCTTTTGTTTTTTTAATTCTGAAACGTACATGCAGCTACACCCGGGCGGTAAGGTGTTCAGGTGGGACAGTTACACATAACTAACTTCACTGAGGCGTGTTCCCACATCAGTGTCTGTGGGGTCAGAGGTCACAATAGCAGGAATAACTGCCGACACGCGTGCACAGTAATAAACTCAGTTTCCTTTATTTCCTTTTTGAATCACTGATGTATCAGCTACCAACAGACGTCACAGCAGGTTCAAGTTTAAAAAGAAAAGGAGGGCGGCCCCGTGTGGGTGGGGCCTATCTCGTAGAACTCGTGATGTCTCGTGACGAGAGCGGCACATGTGTGTGTGTTGTCAAACAAGTCCACACGTGTGTGTGTGTGTGTGTGTGAAGAACCTTTAAGCCAAACTGACATAAAACATAAAAATCTGAACCAAACAAACAAACGTCCTGTAATAAGACAAAAAAAAAAAGTCACTTTTAGACGCGATGATGAACTCTGCCTCAGAAACGACTTCAGCGCTTACACGCCAGGAAACAGCTGTAGTGAACTTCACCGCTGGTTGTAAAACTGATCAGATTACTGCTCGAGTAAAGTTACACACACACTGAATGTTTTGACAATCAGATGAATCACATCGAGTGATGCAATCCAGCCCTCGGAGTCATCTCCTCACACTCACACAGACAGTAATGCTGCATAAATAGCTTCCCCTCTGTCCTACAGATCTCACGCTCTGCTAACAGTCAGTAAAATCGGTTTAACTCCGTACTCACTCAGCAGCAGCGCTGCTCTCATCCGCTTCCCTGCAGGCATCGCTCTGTCTGAAAGTCTCGCTGCTGGATCGCCGCCTTTTGTTTTTCATGCCGTCAATCTCTCAGTCTGTCTCACAAACTGCATCCGGCTTCCTTCAAAACAAGATGTTACCAGAATGTGTTTTTCCCTGCAGAAAGCACAAGCCTGCAAACGTGTACCGAAAGGAACATGAACCAAAACACATTGACAGATTTTTGGGGACAGAACAATTAAATGAAAACCCGACATCACGGAGTCCTGCAGTAAGGGGATCCGGGCGCTCTGTGATAAAGTGTGTGGGGGGGGGGGGGTTAGCTGGCAGCTTTAAAGGGGAGACTCCCTGCAAATCTAAATATTCTACCCTGATGAGAGCGCTCTCCTCCAGGATGACGGTGACCACAAGGCTAAGCCTGACAGCCCTCATTGGACCGATCAATGCTCAGAGCGATGGGAAAGTCCAAGAAACTCAGTGAAGATCTAAGACGAAGAGAATTGTAGATTTACACAAGCTTCTATGGAGCCATTTCTAAACAACTGCAGATTCCAAGATCATCAGTTCAAACAACTGTATGTAAGTACAAGATATTCTGATGCATCAACACTTTGGGTCTTCTTCCAGACTTTGGCAAACTGTCACCCACAGATGAGAGGAAGTTCATTAGGATGCTCAGGAATAACTCAGGAACCACCAAGGCTCAAGTCTGCCATGACCGGGAACATCAGCGTCCCCGTCCACAGTGAAACCAGTTTTACATCATCATGAACTGAGAGGGTGTCACCATGAAAGAAGCCATCCATCCATCTTATCCTTTTCAGGGTCACAGGGGGGCTGGAGCCTATCCCAGCTGCCATAGGGTGAGAGGCAGGATACACCTGTACAGGTCACCAGCCTGTCACAGGGCTAACAGAGAGACACCCCTGCTCCAAAGTCGACACCATCAAGCGCGGCTGAAATTTGCAGCTGCCCGCGAGGACGAGCCGAAGCCTTCTGGAGAAAAGTTTGATGGTCAGACGAGACAATAAAACCAGTTCTAATGATCCAAACGCAGCGACTGCTTTTTTGTGTGCTAGACTGAGTGGAGCTTCAAATGGTGTAAAGGTTTGGAACAGCACGTCAAAGGTAGCGAGAAGTGGAAATCTATAATCGGGGCTTTAAAGTGTCAGCTTAGTTATAGATCTCGCTGCTAAATCTGCAGAACAGTCACTGTGCAAACAGAGCTGCTCCAGAAAGTCAATTAACACTAAACGTGGCTTCAGCTTCTTCATATTTATGTGCCACACGCTATTATCTGACAGCACATCCTCAGCCTGCTTCAATAGTCCTCCTAGTAAAGTTTTAATATGTATTTTATGGTACAGTTGTCAATGTCTCGCACATGTGCTTTTATTTTGAAAATCAAATCAGGAAACATGTGTTGTTTGATTGTGTGTTTTGATTTTTTTTTTTAATGAGCTGATGCAACAGTCGAAGTTTGCTGGTGAAACATTCAAGGTATGTCATCACAGCTGATAGTATGAAGCCCGTGTAAACATCGAGATCACTTTTTCGTCATGTTTAATCTACATTATTAATCACACACACACATTCACAAAGGTCCTAATTCAGACAGCTTTGTACCCCCCGGCATCACCGTGTGTTTAAATAAGATAAATGTCATTAAAGTATATAAACAAACTGTCCCGACTTGTTCTCAGCAACTTCCTCAGTGGCCACTTCCTGCACGTTTTCTGAGAGGTGAAACAGGAAGGGAGAGGACAGGAGAGGAGGGTCTTACATGAGAAATACTCCTGGAGTAACAAAGGAGTAAATAAAAGTCGACTCCTCACAGATGTTTCAGTGTCAGGAGAACTTCAAAGTACTTCAACCGCAACCTCTAAGAACCCTACACCAATTAAAACCTTTAATTTTACCCTAATTTAGAAACAAATCCACAGAATTATAATGACATACGCCGGCTGAGGAGGCCACAGTTCTTATTTCACAGTCAAGAAGATAAATTATAACCTCTGCACACTCTCCAAAAACTATGTTCATATAATCACTCACACACAATTATACATGTGCACACCCACACGCCACACAGAATTCAATCATCCAATTAGGGAATGCTAACATGTGTATGCTATTAATCAGCTAATCAGACTAATAAAAACATCAGTTTAGTGATAAAGCCTCTAAAAACAAACTAAAACATGTTTATCATCAGTTAAATCCACACAGATCAAAAGAGGGACCACAGCCATTAGCATTATACACACCATTTGAACCTACGAATCAGTATAAAGTTGGTGTTTATCAATAATAAATTCTATTAGAAGGAAAACTTCGAGGACCTCCTTAATCCCACTGACACGCCTTCTGTAGTGGAAGCAGAGTCTGGGGATGAGGGGGATGACTTACCCATCACTGGGGGTGAGGTCACTGAGGTGGTTAAACAACTCCTTGGTGGCAGCCAAACTCATCCACCTTTGCTTCTGTTCCACCTGTCCTGTTCTGACTTGCATTCTTCTTCTCTCTCTGTACAGATCACAATGTCATCTGCAAACCTGTCCACTGTCTAGCAGAGAATTTTCTTCCTCTATTATTATTCATCCATTTTCTTCCGCTTGTCCAACTCAGGGTCGCAGGGGTGCTGGAGCCCATCCCAGCTGCCATGGAGCGAGAGGCAGGTCACCAATCTGCCACAGGGCTAACACATAGAGGCAGACAACCATTCACACTTTAGAACCACCAGTTAACCTAAACCCACCCGTGTATGTTCTTGTGTGGGAGGAAGCTGGAGTACCTTGATAGAACCCACACAGACACGGGGAGAACCTGCAAACTCCACACAGAAAGGCCTCAGGCTGGATTCAAACCAGGACCTTCTTACTGTGAGGTGACAGTGCTCACCACCAAATATAACATAATATCAAAAAGTCCAGAGTCAGGCGGCATGCTCGTGTAATACCGATTTTTGCCACTAGATGGCACAGTGTTTATGTAATCAGGTGAGTCATTAAGAGCACATCCTCATTATAACCGCCACAGAATCAATGACCGCGAGAATACATTTTAATGGTGTGTTAGGTTTTATTTACTCAGCGCCGGGTCACAGCAGCGTCTCCTCAAAGTAAACATGTGGTGTGGACTGCTCACCTCCTCCTGGGACAGCTGCGGGGGGGCTGAAGGTCCGCGATCAGGGTACTCCTGGGAGGCAGAGGTGGAGGGCTGACGGCTGGAGATCCTTAATAGACGGACCCACACGAAAAAATAAAAGACGTGAATATTTGTTTAAATGATTCATATTTGATCTTTGCCGCGTGGCTGCGGTGAAACAGCAGAGAGCAGCCTGTGGTTCGTGGATCCTGTGCGCATGCGTACGTTTCCAAACGATGACGGCGATTTGGTGACACCTTCTGTGCGACTCTGAAAGACAACCTGCTGTTTTATTTTTTATATTAAATACAAAATAATTTAAAAAAAACTATAATTTTACCCGATAATTATTAGTAATATATTTGTATTTTATTTTTTGTGATTTAAACTTGTACTAAAAGTTTCTCATTTTATTAGTAATCATCGTAATCTTTGTATTAAAGACAAACAAGTTAAATAAGAAAACAAGCAGCAAATCCTCACAGTGGGTCAAAAAAATTATATCCAACATTTTAATTTTGGAATAAATGTGACACACAGACATAGATGGATTTTTTCTGAAATTTCTGAAAACCGATGAATTAAATTATAAGTATATATTAACAAAAATAACACTGGGATCGATCCCTGGGAAAAATAAACTTGGAGTGAACTTCTATAACATGTGGTGGCAGAGCGCCGTGTAACGCCTTCATCCTCTGGATGCTTGTTTTGTTCTCTGAGCTGATATGTTGTGTGCTAGATGTGGTACTGTGTATTATGGGCAAACATCTCCACTGTGGTCACATCTGTCTGCAGGACATTTTTCTAGAAGTCTTGTGGTTTGTTCAGATACAACTTTCCAAATGTTTTTATTCACCTGTCTTCCTTCACATTATTACACCCGAGTCTAGGGGTAAAGGGCACAACACAAGGTTTGGAAAGACACAATTTGTAGTGTAAGGTGAGTTTCATTACCAACTTTGCATATGAGACAAACACCCAAACACAAAGTACACTGAAGGCATAGGCTCCAGGGTGAACAAAAACCAAAAACAACAACCAGCAGTCGACACAGGACAAGTCCTGCCAGTCACTGAACAGGGAACTCCCAGATCCTTAAACGGGGGACAGCTACACATAACTGACTATGCAGGTTTTGCATAGTTTCACCAGCAGTCGACACAGGACAAGTCCTGCCAGTCACTGAACAGGGAACTCCCAGAACCTTAAAGGGACAGACACTCAGCAGAGACAGCTGGCATGCATGAATGTAATGGCCTGGGACAACATATGACCAGGCCCGTAACACCACCCTTTACAGGAAGTGAAACTAATCTTAGTGTATGTGTAGATTCTCAGTTATCCAGGTCATAGTAGTCTCTGGAGCTTGAAAAAACATAGAAGAGCCACCTCGACAGGACAAGACTCAGCCGTACATCTGCATCTGAAGGAGAAAGGGCACTCTTTTGAGGATGACAATGTTCATATTTTGGACAGGGAGGACAGATG
>JAVDPK010003180.1:139928-165082 GCA_034780415.1 Cichlasoma orientale | reverse complement strand
AAGGTGACGTTGTGTTGAACCGACTGTTTTGCAGGAACCACCAGTAGTTCAGTCTTAGAAAGGTTAAGTTGAAGATGTTGTGCCTTCATCCATGAGGATATATCTGAGAGGCAATGAGTTTTTTAAAGTTAAGGACTGCCCAGGGACATTTGATAAACTGGAAATTTAAAGCTGACTGTGGTGAAGTTTACAGTAGCGCACTATGTTGGACTGGTGCAGAGCGGCTGTGGTGTTCATGGTCAACATCAAGGATAGCAGATATCTATTTAAATTTAAAGTGGTGATGCTGAGTACACACACACACATGGGTTGTGCCCATGAAAAACTTGTCAAATGTTCTCTGCCAATGTCAAACAGCTTTTTGCCAAATTCATTTTCCTCACAAATGTGGCATCATTTAAGGGGAAATAATAGGCGTTCCAACAGTACGCGATTTACTGCCAAGAAACATTGTTACACTAAAGAAATAATCGACTAACCACAAATTTCCTTACTTTTTGTGCTAAGTTTATAATGTAGGCTATTTTTTTCCCCTTTAAGTCTTCTCTGCCTGTGTTCTGCATAACAGATGTTCAAGCTGTGTAAATTCATTAGAATTAGAATTTAAATTGAACTAAAGCTTGTATTCACTTGTATTAATGCTTATGTTTATTATTATATTATATGTCAGGTGGATGTTCGGTTAGCTTTGCACAAAAATAGCTGCTAGAAATATCCTCCAAAGACCTACTTTTCACTTTTATACTTTAAGTACTTTTCAGAGACTGTACTCTTTCACTTTTACTTGAGCAAAAAAGTTAAATCAGTGCTTCAGTGTTTACCAGAGTATTTTTTTTAAAGCAAGTCTCTGTACTTCTGTTTAAGTAAAGTATGTCTATACTTTTAGCACCTCTGCACATGTGCAATTTGGTCTCCTAATCTCCTCTTTTATTTTATTGAGCATGAAGGCAGCCTTGCATGGCGCTGCTAAAGTGTTTCCTTACCCAGTGGTGCAGAATGGGTGTGTATGACACAGGCAGGAAATTAAAAATATAAAATACTTCCAAGATATGCTGCCATGGTAAGTCAAGTAGAACTGCAGTGCTGCGCGACCTCAACGCTGACATTCAATCAGCACTGGGGGTTGTTTGGGTGAGAGCAAGCTGCCTGACTGACAGTGCTAAAAGGGTTCAGGAAGTCCAGGGCTACTGATCAATAAATGTGAGCAAGCATACCAAAATGCATGGCCGCAACTTACACAGAGTCACAAACACACTAACTCTCTTCACACCTGTTCATTAGACTCCCCACCATCTCCGCTCCCCCCACTTCATGAAAGACACTCAGGCCTCTGCGCACAGTGCACACATCTACACATACTCCTCATTGTATATTTGCTACACTGGAGTTATGATTGGGGTTAAGTCATCTCCCTGGGGCTGTTAGAAAGCATTATAACCATCTTCCTCTCCATGATATTAAATGTTCCTGTCATTATTTCTGATGACTTCTCAGAGGCATTCCTCTGAAAATAGAACTGCCTTGTTCAGTGGCTGACAGGCAAGAAAAGACTGGTGCTGCAAATGCTAGAAAAGAGATGGGTGAGAACATGTGTAGTGTAGAGAGGGAAAATCTGATCAAGTGAACCAATCCCCATGTTTGGCACTAATGATGAGCCTGGAGGAGAAGCCCCTCTCCACTCACCAGATGTGTATAAGACGGCAGCGAGGGTGTTAAAGAGATGAAGAGAACATTGGCCCATTATGGTAACTGTCTCTGCTGAAACTTTAAATGGATGCACAGAAAATTCACATTACCGTGATCAATTTCTAAAGAATACCATATACCCATATTAATACCACGTTTCTTGACTATTCTTTTTTTCAGACAGCAACTCAACAGATTTTTAGTTTCCTTTTAAAAATCTGAATTAACAGATGGGACTATTACAGTGGAAAACATTTTTTTTAAAGAGACTTTTTATGTGACAGAAGTGCAAGGGCCCTCTTTAACATTTGCACCAATAGTGAATTTAAGAAAACTCACATTAAGTTACGAGAAGTGCTCTTTTCGGGCACTATCGCTGGCACTGTGAAGAAGGATCGGTTAGTAAGAAGCAAATTAAGAGCCTAAATTCAAGCGTGCAACTGCAAAGACAGTTTCCAGAGTCCTTTCTCTGATTAATCCTAATCAAATCTTAAACTGAGGTGTCAAAGGAAACGGCAGAATTGTTTTTCAAGAAATGTAATATCAAATATGCCTATATGTTATATATGACAACATACAAAACGTGAAGACTATAAACTGTATAGTGAAATCAGCCTAGAATATCGGTTTCAGAAAATATTAAGCAGTAATTTGTTCATTTGTTTAAAATAGGCCAAAACTCTGATATAGTCTTCCAACATTACCACTTCCAGTTGGGGACCAACTGAAGCCTTTCCCCCCCCAAATTTAACAAGGTCTGGCTGCAAATAACTAACTTTCTTTGGGCCCAATTACTGTCTATTTATTGAACAAGGCATTCCTGATTGATGTGTGTTTACAGTGGGCGATCCATGATTCATAGCCATTTTTTTTTCTTTGAATATCATCAGGCATGGTCCACATGTATGTTAATGAGTTATGGCTGTAATTAGCTCGATGAATAATTCATTTTGTTAACATTTAAAAATGCATGCCTGCATATGATACGTGCATCAAGCCCGCAGGAGAGGAGTGCGTCCTTATGCGCCATTTGCCTTACAATAGAGTGATTGCTGATTGTCAGGGCTTTAGCTTGATTTGCTTTTAAATGGGGCCAGGCAGAGCCGGCCAGCAATTTCCAAGAGAAATTGTAGAATTAACCTCTCAATGCTGAATTTACCATAAACTCAACATTCCTCCACTTACACAGAGGATTAGTTTGTAAACATAAGCTCACTTCTAGCCTTAAAATATCACTATGGCACATTATGGCTTCAGTAGTTTTAACTCTCACTTGTAATCTGTATGTTTATTTTTAACCTTCAACGTCTGGTTTAATTCCACTCGATCCATAATCTCACTTTGTGGGCTGTTTGTTATGTGAAAGGACAGAAGATTCACATAGCAGGAACATAGTGTAGCACTCTTTAGCCTTGAGCTGACTTGCAGGGGAGTCAGAGCACTGAATGCATCCTCATCTCAGCATTACCCCCAGCTGTTTATATTACTGATGGCTATCATTCTACTTTTCACTTATCCTGCTTCTCCCGTCTTCCCAGGAGATGTTCACGAGTGACAATTCCTGAAGGGGGTTTGTGGAGTGATTCGACAGAATAGATCCTCTCTAACAATAATCTACACTGTGTCTCCGGAGACCTGCTCATAAACAAGAATGCACGCGTGCACATGCAGGAGAACACACAGCCACAATTGCTCTGCTTCTACCCTGTGCAAGTGGAGGGACTGGCACCATTTCTGCCTCATCTCTCCCCTACTCTGCCCTTTGCTCCTCTCATTTTCCACCTGTCTCTGATCCTCTGCCTCTTTTACATTTCAATCCACCGCCTGTTCATCCTCGTACTGACAGAGGAGTGAGCAGAGAGAGAGAGCAGGAAAGAGGGAGTTGTCCCCTTTGGGTAGCTAAGCGATTACTGTTAGAAAGATCCAGTCCCTTGCATCATACCTCTCACAGCCTCCTCTGCTCTCACATTACTCTGTGGGAACTCTTTTCTGCCTTCGTTGCACGTCTCGCACCTCCACTCTTCTATTCCTCATCTCTCGTTATCTGTTTATTCCTACTTCATTTACGACTCCACTTGTTGTCTCTAAACCCGCCCACAAGTAAGCCAGTTAATTCATGTTTATGAGCTTCTGTGTTTGTGTTGTAATTATTTATTGTGCATCTAAGCACCACACTATATATTTGTATTATTATATATGCGCACTACAAGCTGTAAGAAGATTTAAAAAACAAACAAACAAGCTTTCTGATTCAATTTGAAACAATATTTGTGCACCTCTGTATCTGGATGTATGCATGCATAGTTGCATTTTCTGCCTATATGCATGCGTTTGTAAGAGTATATCCCAGTGTGTATTAGCATATGCAGTGAGATGCTTCAGGAGTCATTTCTGCTCGCCTTATCTGTGTGAGTGGAGAGCTGGCTGCTACAGCAGCAGAGCCAGAAACCACTGCCCACTGCTTAAGTGGAAAAGGACTAATCCCTCCTCTCAAAGCCCACTCTAGTAAACACCACTTCTCCAAAGCCATCCATGCACACCCAGCCTGTCCAGCCATGGTCCCCGGTAGTCTGTGTAGGTTATGTGGGGTTGCTTTATGCAGGGGGGAAGGGGGAATTATTGCTGGGACCAGATCTTGTATCAAATAATTACCAAAACTGCATTTAAGAGTTGAGGGGAAACAGCTTTTTGCATTTACCCACACACAAAAATTATTTGTCTTTCAGATGCTTTAATAAGGCCTGCTATGCCCACGTGCACTTTGTTGAATCAATACACCAATCTGCCACGTTCAATACACTTCATTTCCCTCATACAAGAATAAATATTGCTTTGGAAAGCGAAGTAGTAGAATTAGAACTTTTAACAGCAGAAAAGGGGAACAAAACTGTTAGTGAAATCTTCCTAAATGGTTTTTTATTTGAACCCAGGAGGGGTCATTTTCAGTTTTCAGTTGGTAAATGACCTCCATGTAGCTGGATGTCTTCAGGGTATAATTTATTCTAATGAAAAAAGATCACATCTTGAATTAAAAAGTGCTCAGCTCTGACCAATATACCAGACTGAAGTCAGCTTGGAGACAATCAAAAGATCAACATTTCGCGCTGCATCGTTTAATATACTCCCATCTATAACGCATCTGTTTGAATGTCATTGCTATGTCTGTGTCACTACTGGTGAATAGCTCACCAGTACCATAAGCGGTGTGGCGCACATCACTGATAAAGTACGAATAATGATTTAACGGAGAGAACTTCTTTTTTACTTTTTTTAACTTTGTGTGTACGTTCTTGTGTATCGCAGGAAGAGTTTGACGGCAGTTTATGCGGTGTAAGTGAAGGCCATTATCTGCTTACCTTGCTGCAGTGAAACAAGGTATTTAACAGTAGAAGGTCAGATGCAAAATAGAGATTTGCCATATGGCGTGACGAGTCTTTGATGAGGAAATTCATCAAAATCACAGCCGTATCTGGCAGCCTTGTGATTTTTCACTGTAACACTTCTTTCGGCCATTTTGGGTCCATTTTAAAGGTGGGTGGGAGGGTTGGGAGCCGGGTTGCAGATTTAAATTCATTTAACTGAGCTTTGCATAGTACCTGTGATCTGCATGGGTGGTTGGTTTTTTTACTCAGTCAAGTCTGGTAAACGTTGACCTACATCGTCCATTACTTTGCAAGGTGGGAACAGTGTGTAATGTGGCATGCTTTTTCCATTATTTCAGGGAGCACTTGCTATCAGTTACAGTTATATTATCATTAAAACCCTTAAAATGTCTTTTGATATCATATTGTACCAAATATCTAAGCCACAGATTTTTTTCTCTCCCTATATCCAAATATTGGAAAGTCATCTTCTGCATACAGGTGTAATAACATTTCCAATTACACCTGTAATTACATTACAGTGAAACTCAGTTTTACACTGTTTTAACTATTGATTGTTAGTTGCACATTTTAAAGATATATAACTGGAAATCATGCACCTATACACAAGATTCACTATCAAAAGTCAATACCATGTAAGGCTTATTTTTTCCTGTATCGACAATTAAATCAGACTGACATCACACAGCCTGTGCAGTGACCTTCTGTGGTTGAATTAGGGTTAATCACAGTTAAAATCTGTTTAAGTCCCTAAAGGAATCAAGGAGACTGTGCATCAAAGTTTTAATTGCTATGAAGTTGAGGCTGACGAGATAGGGCATCAAATTCAAAAGTAGCCTGTGCAAAGTAAAGTAGAAAATTAAAACTTTGAACAAGGTCACATCTGAATCTGTTGATTCAAGACAAGACAGGTCTACTCCGTGTATGTCTAGAAGCTTCATTAGCTCTTCCCCTGCACCTGCGTGATGGCTGCACGCTCGTGCCGCTCATCAATCTTTCAGGACATTTGCCTATGAAAGCAAGGTGGCTCTGGAGCTGGGCTACTGCCAGATGAAGCAGATTCTGAGCAGGACCAAAAAAACAAGCACAGAAAAGCTGCAGCAGCCGGCCGGGCTTGGTTGGTTCGCTCTGGTCTGGTGGACGGACACCAGAGGAGTTCAGCCTGTTTGTCTTTCTGCACAGCAACAAAATAGCCCAGCACAGCACCATCAGTGCTTGGCCACAGTCAATGCATGCATGTGTGTTGGTTGCTTCAGTAACAACAGGGACTGTCGAGATTGGAGAACCACGCTGGTAAAGTGTGTTTCTCTCTGCCAGTGAAACCACACAGCTCTTTGATCCTGTTTTACTCATCTAACCCAACAGACGCATACAGTGAGACTATCTCAGGCTGTCTGTCAGCTGTCAGAGAATTCACTATGACTGCACGTTGCCTTTTCTTTTTCAAAGCCGGTCACCCCACGAAAACAGGAATGTTATTTTCCATCAGAAATATGTTACAGGTGTAACCCTCCAATGCTACTGTCAGGAAAAACTAATGAGCATCAATTCTCATTCATCACTTTTCACTTCACAAAGACACACACTCGCGCAAGCACACACACCATCAAATCTGCAGCTCCACCAGCCGAGGACATACTCTACTACACAGCAGGAGCAGACAGTCTGTTGCTGATTCTGTTTGTTTCTCCCGTTTGATGGAGTTGAGTGTCCCTAGGGCACAGTCAGAGTGTTGTGGGCAGCCACAGAACATAAACGATCTGAGACTTTTCAGGTCGCGTTCATCATCATCATCATCATCAAAAAGAACTTTGGTTTCACGGAGGTAGTTTGCAGGCCATACAAGGCACAGCTCCACTCGTGCGATTGTACAGGTTTTTAGCAACAACACTGGAAAGGCTTCATCCTGTAGTCCATTATAATGTATTACGCATCCCGATAATAACGTTTCCTGCATTAATCTGTTGATTTTTGCAAAGGTAAATGGGAGAAGCATCCTAGAGTGCTATTAAGCTTTTGCATTTCAGAGTGGCTTCAATTAACCTTTTTAATGATTGCACTGGAAGACACACTGGAATCCATTGTTAATCCAATAATTATTGTCTGGCGGATATACTTGACTTCGCCCCGCCAGTCAGCTAATTCACTTCAAGTGTTTATTTGCAGGAGTCAATAATTCTTCTGATTAGAATTGGATTCGCAGGGAGACGTTTGTCAGGTTGTTCCCCCCACTCGTATTAAAAATGCCAGTGGTGCAGGTCTATGTAACTTACCTGTGTGAACAGCTTTAAAGAACACATCTCAATGGAAATGTAGGGCCCAGGCAAATTAATTATTTTATGATAACTGCTGCGTTAAATGTGACTAAGTATGGTAAATTTCAGGTGCCAGGCCCAAATAACTTTTTGTCTCTAATCATAATGATGATGATAATAATTTATTTTAAGCTTAAAAAACAATTATGTTGAATAGTATTAAAGTGCTAATCCTAATGAAGTGTAACATAGATAAGGAAGACAGAAGGCAATATTTGGTTTTTGATGACTAATACTGGTTATTTCTGGACAAATGGGCATTTTTTTATATACAGTATTACTTGTCCTTGAAGGAATCTTTGTTAATAGGAGGTCAAGCTTCCGGTGATACCTCTCTGACCCCAAACAGTACATACATTGTTCTAAAACTCCACTAAAACACTAACAAATCAATGACTAAACAAATTATTGTTTCTTGTGTGTAAAATGTCACCAGTTTAAAATGGATTTCTACGAGAAGGACCCCAAAACCGAACATCAGGGTTCTAGTACTACGTGTAAAAATCGCCTCAAAGCTAAAATTCAAAGGGCAAAGCTAAAAACTTTTAAAAAAAGAGTAAAAACAAAAAGAACTTCAAGAAATTCTTGAATGAACTTTCTTACTGAACTGATAACACAACCAAGTGGTGAGTTCCAAAGTACTATTATTTGGCCGCTGTACAGAAATGCTCTGCACCATCATGACAGCACTCGCCATTAAAGGACCATTTTCTGTCAACTGCAGTGCAACAAGGGAGACCATAACCCTGTTATATTAGCCCTTTCAGTGCCTTCTAACAACAGGACTTGATAAGGCTCTGCTGATCATAAGACACAAATTTTTCTGCTCCCTATATGTTAATGTAAAACTGCCATAAAGGTGGTAAGAAAATCATTCTCTTTTTCTAAATGCGCTTAGTGATAGCAGGCAGCCACTGATCTCTGCTCTCTTTTTCTCTCCAAGAGACCCATCTGCTGTTTGAAATCTGTTTATTGATAACTATTTGCTTCTCCTGTTTTGCTTTCATGCCCTAATTTTATCCCCGAACCATTTCAGTGACTCAAGCATTGCTAAGTGTTTGGCTTAGCCTGGCGTAGTATAAAACATCACGGTGTTGCCACAGTGAGTCTGGAAATGTGGGAAGCCAGTTAAAATATTAACCAACAACAGCGGAGTTGAATTTGAAAGGGGAGCCTTTTTAAAGTGCTTCATTTATTTCATATGAGAAGAGCTGGGCCGCACTCCAACATGGAGAGAAGACGCTCGAGAAAAAAAAAAATCCCAATCAAGCAAAAGGAACGCATTCAAAGGCTTTTGTACAGTCATTTGCTAAGAAATAAATTTGTCTTTCTTCCTGCACACTTTGTCATGACTAAGAAAGTCTCATGATCTGGTGGTAATTGCCATGACAGGATGTGTTTTAGCCATAAAAAGTACAGCGTCAGCTCCATGTTATCACCCAAAACAAGCCCACAATGATTTTTTTTTACCGCTCAGCTACAAGCCAGTGAAACGCTGCAGTCAGAATTTGTTTCGGATGCAAATCATGATATAGAAACTGAACGGGTTCTTATGGACGACAGTAAAGGTTGAAATTAACAATGATAAAACACAGTGAGAAAATTACTATTCTTTCTGTTTAGCTGTGTAAAATGGCTTTAATGAGGTGAGACAATATCAATTAATGTGAATGGGGGGGTAGCACAGGAGATACGAAATTGTGATAGTGAAAGGGAAAGGTTTAAATCAGGAATAGAATCTAGAAAGTGACTGATTCAAAAACATGGTTTACACTCCATTGCATGGCTAAGGAGGTCAATTTAAGGATGGCAACAAACCGCTGTGTTTAATGATTTGCCTTCCTAATCTGATGCAGATCATTAGGCAGAAGCCTCTGTACGACAAAAACAAGGCAAACATAAGAACATCAGTAAATCTGTTCTCCTTAACAAAACAGCACAATTCTCCTATCTGCGGCACCTGCTACGTGGGTTTGACAGTCTGCTCGTATCCATATAATTGAGGAAATGGATCCAAGAGCCTTATTTTTAAATTCAAGATGGTGATACCTCACTGTACAATCCTGGAAATGTGGGATTTATTGCCAAAATCTTCTTTCTCTCTTTACTCTTTAGTTTGTTACAGATAGCGGGAAGCGGTGCGGCAAGAAATGTGTGATGGGCGGGTGATTGAATTTTCTTATTAACAGTGACTGATCAGGGTGTGTATGTGGCAGCAGGTGGCAGGCTTTGAGGGAGAATCAGCCCAGCTGAAACGCAGCCTAACTGCTGGGAAGTCACCAGCAGGACGGACACATATGGAGGAATGCATGCTTTCCTGTAGAGTGGAATTTCTGTGTGTGTTTATGGACATTGCTGGAGCCTGCCACACAGGCTCTGTTATAAATGAGCATGGCACACTGGGGCAGCTGGAACAAGCATGGGGCAGCTGGGTAATTTGGAGAGTTGTGTGGCACGATTTGTTGGCCCAGCTGTGTTAGCTGAGGTGGGAAAATTGTTCTGCGTCGCACGAGACGGTGTGCCCATACATATATGACCAGGGCGGCGCATGTAGGCACATGCTTCTATAGGGATGGAAGCACCAGAGGCAGCTTATCTCAAATCCTTGAACGAGACAGGGGAAATAAACAGGCCTGGAACTGAAATGACACTTCACTGAAATATTGATCATCCTCCACAGCAGAGGAAGCATGCGCATGCAGACACAAAGATAGATAGATGAAACAAAGCAACGCAGATATGAGGGAATAGGTTTCTCAGCAAAATCCCCTGGCTGTAACATCATGTTTTCTTTCCTATACTTTGAACCCCAACACTGATAATTTTCGAGAATGTCAATAGGTTGTGCATAATTTATTGTCAGCGCTGGCAGCTCATATATGGAAGGGCCCAATATGTAGTATAACTTTAAATAAATAAACAGATTGGCAAACCGCAGACCTGTAAAGGGAAATGTAGCAGCTAGACTGGCTACTCCAAACATATAAATTATTCACCTTACTATCTCACAATCTCTGCCACCACGCACAGCTGTACCCCACAGCTGTAGGTAGCAACAAAGATGGAGGGCCTAACATTTATACGCAACCCCTGTAACTTTTTTTTAACTAAGTCTTATTTCATTTTGTCATAGGGAAGTCCTTTCGGATGCAATTAGAAACTGAGAGGCTTTTAACAAATCAATTAGCACTATCTCTGAGTCATCCAGCTAACTGAGGAGTGAGAGGGAGGGGAGAGAAACTAGAGGTGCTGGAAGGAGGAAGAGGATGTGTGGAAGGAAGCAAAAAGAAGAGCTTTTGTTTTTCTTTCTCTCGGCCTCACTCTAATTAGACAGGCCAGTGTGAGGAGAATCTCAATGGCAGGATGCACAGAGTAACAGATAAAGTGAGGAAGAAGAGAAAGCAGAAAGGGTTACACTACAATACCAGCTTGAACCTACACAGAAGGAAAACTGCGAGGGTTCGTGTACTCGTGGGCTGCAAGATGGGATGATAGAGTGGCACCATTTGTAAAGCAAACTGATGGGAAGGTTTTGATTTCATGGGCACAAATTGTGACAGGGAGATGGAAAAAAAACTAACCAAACTCTCAGTGTGTCTGAAAGGTAGTTTAGGTGAGATGCTGGAGATTGCAGCAAGCAGCGGCTCCAGACTCTTTCAAACTCTCACAGACGTCGACTTAAACTTGCTGGTTTTCTGAGCGATGGACTAACGGATTCACCACCGAGCTTTTTAAAGGATTTAATGGCACAGATAAAAAATGTTGGTTTAAGATTAGTGTTATGTTTAGGCTACTGGAAGTCCTTGAATAAGATTATTTTAAGATATATGCTGCATGGTTGGTACAGTTAACGTATAGTGAGGTGAAACTTGCATTCCTTTTCAAAATGTTTTAAAATAATCATTACAAATTATATCAGCTCAGCATTTAAGTGAAGTGTGTTGTGCTAAACTGATGTTTGTATCCTGCGCAACTTGCTGTGACCCACAAACTGCATGAACAATATAGTGTCCACAGTGAAGTATAGTCCAGATTTTAGTCTGTTTTGGTGTTTGAGAAGTTCTTGTAAGGCTTGTAAGGCATTATTGTTTTACAAAGATGCGGTGTACTATGAATGTTTCTAAAGAATTGAGCGCTGCTACTGTTGCTCAGGGTGGAGTCGATCGAGCGCAGGTGTCCAACTCAAAAGTAAATAAAAAACATCCAAAGACACGAGTATTCTCACCGCCATATTTCCATGAATGTTTCATACACTATAGTATCTGTCTCTATTTTTTTCCATCATTACAGCAACAGAAGTCATCCACTGCAAAATGCTGGTGTAACTTTGATCACACAAGATGTTTGGTTTTATTTCTCTTCCTTTTTTTTTTTTTTTTTTTGGCCAATTCGGGATCTTTGATGAAGTTGCATGTCTGTCTCTCTGTGAACATCTTTTGATGGTGTGATTGCTTTTGGTCTGCCTGACCATCCTTTGGATAAAACTGATGCAGTTATGGCCAAGCGAGTGCAACGCACTGTCCTGCTGCTGTGTTTTGGTGCTGAGAAAGTCCCTGACACCTTCAGTGCTACTCAGTAGACGATGTTTTGATGTAAACATGAGGCAAAGCCATATATTTTACAGGTGAACAATGACTGCGGCCTGATTTACTTGAACAGTCCTCTGATGAAAAGACGGAATCCATCTGAGTCATTTGAACTCCGCTTCAACGGGAAGAATACGACTCGAGGAAATCTGACCTTTTGCTCAAATGAGTGCGCATGTTTTTTTTATGCTCTCCCAGTGCCTGCGTGGGTTTGCTTTGGGTACTTTGGTTTCCTCCCACAGTTCAAAGACAGGGATGTTTGGTTAACTGATTATTCTAAACTGGCCTTACGATCTTCCTCTCTGTCTCAGCTGCACTGCAGACTGGTGACTTTTCCAGTGTGTATCCCATCTCTCACCCAATGTCACTTTGGATAGGCTCCAACCCCCCCTCTAGCTCAATGAGTGATTAAGAAAATTAATGGAAGGATAACATAAACATGGTGAACATGAAATAATGCTGAATGTTTTTAAAAAATATTTAACATAACATAAAAAAACACTGCTTGTAGTATCGCCCTGAATTATGCAACTATTATTATAACTATTTCCGTTTCACTGCATCTCAGCACTCATTACTGCCAGATGAGAAAAACATTTTCAAAGTAAGTACTGATCTATTTCATTCCCTTTTTACATGTTACTGTAAATGACTATTTACACATATATAAATAAATAAAGGCAAAGTTGACGACTGTATCCTTACTATTATCTGAGGATTATCACTAAAAAAGTTACAAAAGACTGTCAATATTTCGACATCAAGGCTGCAAATGATGCCGTCAGTGATATCGACTTTCAGCACAACTTTGGTTTAAGTATGAAAAACCATTTCTAGAGAATATTTTGGGGAACAAATGGATTACGTGCCTCGAGCTAAACTTCCTCGTCACAGGCCAGATTTGTCATTCTGCAGGATTTTAAAAGTCTTCCTCCGAGCTCTTAAAATGGATTTCCTTGATTTGTGTCAGTATTTGGATACTCGAGATGCCAATGAGTCAACGCAAGGCGATATTTCTGAGAGCGCTGGGACGAGCATTTCCAAAACGATAAATTTCAGTGAAATTGACTTATCAAAGAAATTTTTAAATCAGAGGTTATAATGTAGCATTCACCATGAAATATGCATAATTACTCGCAATGGGTGTAAAGTTTAAAAAAAAATAAAGTGGCTCATCTTTTATATTTCTGAGAACAGAGGTTGTCGTCAGTGCTCGCCGAGATCTGAGGTGGCTTCATTAAATAATGAGCAGCTTTTCAAATGGAGCAGTCATACCGGGATTGAATGAGAGTGAGATAATCCATCACCATGTTTGAACGGTGATAATCCATTTCTCCTTGACACCTGTTTTCAACACTTCAGCTAAAACATGCATTATTAATAACATTTATCTTTCACTTCCCGAGCCTTTGCGTGCATACGTGCACATCTGTAGGCTTTTTTTAAAATTTGTACAACAGAGATAAAAAAAAAAAAAAAATGGAAATGTGAAAACTCAGTTATATGTAACAATGAGCGTTCATTTGTAACAATGAGACAGTGACATTGTCTCTTGGCTCTCATTTGTATCACAGATGAGAGCCAAAGGTATAAGCACGGTGATGAAAAGAATTAGAACCTTTTGCTTTCAGATTGAGAAAAGATGTCTAGTCAGCTGTTTACAGAGTACACATTTAAAATATTATGCAACACAGAATTAGATGTACTTCAAGGCTTACGTTTCAGACCTTTTTCAATGATCAGATTTAAGCCCATATGTGTGTGTATATATAGGCTTGGCTGCCATGCTTACACGTGGCAGTGTAATGCAGTATAATGGCTGCTGAATCACTGTGAAGCCATATTTCAGCACAGCATTAAATGGACTCGGGTAATGGTGCTGGAACCACCCCCCACTCTGAAAGATTCACCACTAGGGATAATCCATCTGATTTGAGTTTTCCTTCCTTCCTTCTTTCTTTCTTTTTTTTTTTTTTTTTAGGAGTTTTAATTAAATTTTCTAATGATGAAGCCTCTATATGAAGGGGGAATTGCACATTGAAAGGAATTGAAGTTCAGAAGAGCGAGACCTCTGTAATGAAGCTTATTCATTTAAAGCATATACCATGGCACCAGACAGTGCTATCTCACTTTGACTATGTAGTCGCCAAATGACCTAACAGAAGAAGAATGATATAATTTACTGTGTGTGGTAGCGGCAATAATCCAGTTTAATATGAAACCTGGTGCAGATCACAAAGACGCAACACATGTTTTTTAATGAGGGAGGCAATTATGCTGTGATTCTGAGGATCCATGTGTATGAGATTGTTAATTTCAATTATGGGACACATCAGTATCCACTTCAGCTCTCTTTGCTCTGTGGGGAAATCTTAGATCCTCCTCTATATTATGGAGCGTTAACAGTGTTAAGCATAGCTAGGTGAGCCTGAAATCCTTATCAGCACAATGTTATACCTTTTAAAGGAAGATGCAATAAAAAGAAAAGCTTTTGCTTTGAAGATGGGAAACAAAATCTGCAAACACAACGTGATCGTATCTTTGCCCCCCCCCCCCCCTTTTCTATTTAAAGTAGCCAGTTTGAATATAATGGTGTGTCGCTCTCCAAAAATAAGTGAAGGTAACATGGATAATTTAGTAACACATTTGGAGGCCTGGTGACGCAACTGCAGCCATGCAGACATTTTACTAGACAAAGTTTTAAGTGGAAAAAAAAAAAAAGGCTGAAGGCAAAGTTCTCAGTTTACTAGTTCATCTGAATTCTACCCCTTACATACAGAGAGGATAAGATTGATCCTTAGGGAGAGAGCGAGGTCTGAGGTGAGAACCACTGCTCCTTAGCAATAAAAAAAAAGCACTAATTGAGGGGGTTTAGGAATCTAATTAGAAACTCTCACATATGCCTCGATTTAGGAGCGCATGTCTGACCCTGAGTTTTTAGATACTGAGGGGAGACAAGAAAGAAAGGGGGAAAAAAAAGCTTGCTGTTCAACTACTTGTAACTTATACATCTGTAAAGGGCTAAATCCTTCTGGACGATGTTTAGATTGTTCCGCTTTCAGGTTGTGATACATATTGATTTTTTAAAATGTGTTTTCATTTGTTTGTCTGTTTATTTTTGCAGACGGTGCCATTTTTTTTTTTTTTTTTGCTTTAAGTTAGCTTTGATCTTCAGTGTGTATTGGTGCATTTTGAGGCTAAATGTGGCGGGTGACATTGAACACTGTCACCTAAAAACAAAATAGTTTGGCTACTCCGGTCATGTGAGAGGGAAAAGCGTGTCCTCAAAGTCATGTGTGACAGTAAGAAGGACCATGGGATTAATGGGAGGGTGTGAGCTCCACTTATTGTGGGTGTTATGTTGAGATATATTATTGAAAGAAAGAGAAGGCCACAGTTTAGGGCTCTTATGTTGGATGGCACTGGTCGAACACCTAAGGTGCATAATATGTAGTAGAAAAGTTGGCAGAGAAAGTAAAAGTCTGCACAGTCCTGGTGCTGCAACCCTTATAAGATTACTGGGCAGACTGGAAGGATTAATGGATGTCAGGATGGGAAAAGGCAAAATAAGATGGAAACATTTACAAAACCACTTCCACAATAGCTGCTGCAAGACTGAAAAACATCAGCAAAGGGGCTTTACAGTGGCAACAACTGGCTCAACTCCTTAATCTTTAGTGTAATGCCATTATTATTGGTGACATGGTGTCAGCTCAAAAGCCATGATATGGTGCATCACAGAGTCATTTTGCGTTCACATTACACAAATGGATGGGAGAGAGTAGCGTGTTTGGAAAAAAAGGAAAACAAAATTAATCTAACGAGCTTTTCCTTGTTAAGTACGTGCTCTGTCTCCAGCTGAATGACAATGACGAGGCATCCGCTTACCACGATACACATCCCATTGTGAATAAATGAATATGTGAGCACACTGCAAAACAAAGCAAATGGAGGAATTAATTCAATGAAATGAAAAGCCTGCATTGCCAGATAAGCCATAAGGCTTCGCAGCTGAGGTATGAAATATGACAGTGTACGCTGAGCCGCATGGATATCATGGCTGGGTTACATATGACAGTCTGTCCATTCAGTGGCCAGAGTGGCAAACTTGCAGCACCAGTCAGAGTTTTTTGCATCATTAATTCAGAGTCTTCCTGGCTCAGTGTTTTTGGCTGCTCTCACTGCATGGGGAATGAAATGCCAGGAGAAACGGAGGTCAGAGAACAACAAAGAAGAACTTTCACAGGGAAAACCAAATTGCTTTTGCAATATTTGCACACATCCAAAAGACACAGAGACTTAGAGGAAAAAGATCATTTTTGTTATACTGAGCAGAGTGAACACATGTATTTGATGAATGCAAGTTGAGCACCATTATGAAAAGTTTTTCTAAAGCTGGGATTTGAAAAAAAAAAAAACTCTCATGTGTCTGCTCCCAAATACTCCCAACTACAGTGTGTAAGATCAGAGAGGGAATCCATACTAAGATCTAGATTTAGCCCAACCCACAGTAGTGCATCAGGGCCAACGGCTGCCCAGGGGGTGGGAGGCTGAATGTTCAGCTCCAGCAAGGCCACTCAGCTATCAGGATAGCTAAAACAGGCACAGCGCCTGGCATCGAGCTACAAAGAGCCTGGGCCTGCAGGGGAGTCCTGTTTGATGGGGAGACAATAAAGATGGATGGTCACCATGCCAACTACCTCTGAGTTAAAGTAAGGATGAATGCTGGGGGTCGGCAAACTGGAAATAAAAAAAAAAAAAGAAAAACAAGAGAAAGAAAAAATGAAAAGCTGGGTGGTTACAAAGCTGTGCTGAGGAGCTCTAAATACTGCATTATTAGAATCGAAGAGTCCTTGATGAGAGCGAGAAGATTTTGCTCACAGCAAAAAGAAACATTTCCCACCACCACATATTTTATTTCCTTCTGTAACTACCCTGGACTGTTAATTAAGCCCTTAAATTCATCCTGACTCTATGCTGCAATCTGCTAAAAAAAAAAAAACGGCTGCTGACAGGGCAGCGGGGCATCACTCAGATTTGAAGAGCTCTTTCCTCCATAGAGACAATGAGAAATGAAACAAAACAAGAGTTCCCAGTATGAGACTGGAGAAGCTCTGGCAACATCCTCACAGCGTGGGATTTCACCTATGGTGACGGAGAGAGAGCGAGTCCTTATCACTCAGTGGAAACAAAGCCAGCTTGAGGTGTGTGGAGTTTGAAGCAACAAATATAACTGTTAGGAGGTTAGGAAGCAATTCCCCATCGCAGGCTACAAAGGGTCACTGAATGGTTTTATGCTGTGGCCATAACAGTCACCGGATCCTAACCCAGTGAACAACCATGGGAAATTTTGGACGAGTGCATCAGACAGTACTTTCTACCCCCATCATCAAAAACCCAAAAGAGGGAATATCTATGAAAAGCAACAGCTAAGCAGGACAACCTGCAAACCACAATTTGAACTCAGAAGCTTAAAATTGATTTTTCTTGAGTAGTTTAAAATTGATTTTGTGAGGGTATGGGTGTGACTGATCTTATTCGCTGTACAATGACGTCTCAATAATAGATTCCTTTTTTTTTTCTTTTTTTTTTTAAATAACTATAGAAAGGCAAATCTCAAATGGATGTGAATGGGCAAGAAGCCACATTAAAATGCATTATTTTTACATTTGTACAGTCAGAGAGGAGGAAAAAAAACCTCTGCATTGTATGAAGGTAACACTTCAGATTAGCAGACTGAAAAGGAAAAAAAAAAGAGTGAATTTGAATGTATTCCATCTATGGCTCTCTGTTCTTCCCTCTGAAGTGTTTCCAGAATGACGGGAAGGTACATGGAAAAGGTATTTAAGCATGACAGTAGAGCTGGAATTAGTTAAAGCTACAAAATACTGCTGTCAGAATCCTTTCTGCTCAGTCAAACAGCTTTAGCTGGGCCTGCAAGTGACCTTGAATATATACATAATTGCGTGAACACACGGACACGATATATAAATATTTACATTTAGATGCACAGGTGGTCCACTTAGGTTTGTATCTTACGCCTCACATCTCAAGTTCACAAAACATTTCATTGTTCATGTGCTAAAGGTACACCGGAAAGTTGTGATTACCTTAGCAACAAACAACAGATTTATCTATCAAAGGTTTAAAAATATCCTCAGATCATGACTCCGCAGAGACCGATAAGTCTCTACCGTGGCCCTGGTTCTCAAATAGAGCTGTTTAGCACTGAGATGCTCGAAAAGGATAACGGATAATTTTGTAGTTTATCCTTTCAAATAAATGAGTTCATCCTCCAAAAGTTAATTGAAAAACTGTTGCTCATTTCATCATGCTGCTTTTTTTGATTATGTTACTTACTCAGAGTGCATTACACACTCAAATCTTCAACTGTGGATGGTTGGTTTTCATTGTGGATGATATACACTAGAAGGCATCTGCCTTCACACACATATGAACTTGAGTGACATCCCATTCTTAATCCATAAGGTTTAATATGATGTCGGCCCACCCTTTGGAGCTATAACAGCTTCAACTCTTCTGGGAAGGCTTTGCACAAGGTTTAGGAGTGCTTATGGGAATATTTGACCATTTTTCCAGAAGTGCATCTGTGAGGTCAGACACTGATGTTTGGACGAGAAGGCCTGGCTCACAGTCTCTACTCTAATTCATCCCCAAGGTGTCTTATCAGGTTGAGGTCAGGACCTTTATGGACCTTGCTTTGTGCACTGGTGCGCAGTCGTGTTGGAACAGGAAGGGGCCATCCCCAAACTGTTCCCACAAAGTTGGGAGCATGAAATTGTCCAAAATGTCTTGGTACGCTGAGGTATTACGAGTTCCTTACACTGGAACTAAGGGGCCGAGCCCATCTCCTGAAAGACAACCCCTCCTCCACCAAACTTTACACTTGGCACAATGCAGTCAGACAAGTACCGTTCCCCTGGCAACCACCAAACTCAGACTCATCCATTGAATTGCCAGATAGAGACGCGTAATTCATCATTCCAGAGAACACGACTCCACTGCTCTAGAGTTCAGTGGCGACTTGCTTTACACCACTGCATCCGACGCTTTGCATTACCCTCGGTGATGTAAGGCTTGGATGCAGCTGCTGAGCCACTGAAACCCATTCCATGAAGCTTTCTACACAGTTTTTGAGCGAATCTGAAGGCCTCATGAAGTTTGGAGGTCTGTAGCGATTGACTGCAGAAAGTTGGTGACCTCTGCGCACTATGCGCCTCAGCATCCACTGAGTTGCTGTCATTCTCAATTCCCACTTTGTTATAATACCACTAACAGTTGACTGTGAAATATTTAGTAGCAACAAATGTTATGAACGGGCTTGTTGCACAGGTGGCATCCCTTCATGGTACCATACTGGAAATACCTGTGGCCATGGAAGGGACTGGAACACCTGAATGGATGGGTGAGTGAATACTTCTGTCAGAATAGTGTATGTTCCTGGATTTGACAAGGAAGAAGAAAGAGGGAATAAAAATAATCAAGTTGATTTAGATGCTTTTTTAAAACACTGTCCACCATGAGTATGAAAATGATATACAGTACAATGATAACGCATTATGAAATAAAAAAAAAAAAAACAACCAAAAGAAAACACCGCATTGCATACAGATCGGTTCCTTTGAGGGTGGCCAAAAAAGATCACAATACCATTACTGATACTTAAAAAGCAAGAAGAAACTTTTCTTTTTCTTAAGCTGTAAAATCTTTTGTTGTTGTTGTTGTTGTTGTTGTTGTTTTGGCCAGTGCATTGCAAAGACCTGCCAACACAACTTTGATATATGGCGAACTTGAAAGTTGTCACGGTAACGTAAGGAACATTATTATTCATTTGAAGCTGTGTTTCTGGGCACCAGATGAAACAAAGTCTACTGTTCACTCTGACTTTTATCTTTGGTTTGAGCTCTGCTATCGCTGTTTTAGCAGATACAAATATTTAATGACCGGATCACTTTGTGGTTATTTTGCCAGATTAGCTGGTTGCTGAGTTTATTCAGTTTCAAGCATGTTTAAATATCAGGTACACACGTAATCTCCCTAGGAAGGAAGGAAGGAAGGAAATTGTGCATATGATTTAAAGCTGCAGACCCTAATGCACACTGACTCGCACTGTACTTTTTCAAACTGCCATTTACTCACCCAGAAAAGGTTCACTGAGCATGCCTACGCTTCTTTACACTGTCCTGCTAAAAGTCATAAAGTTGCACATAGGCTACAGTATTTACACCAGGGACCTGCATGGTGCTATTAGTCACTGTGCCACTTTAGGGCAATTTTGGGTTCACTGCTTTCCTCAAAGGATCATTAGCAGTCTCTGCTATGGCAGAAAGCAATGTATTTGATTCACTTCTCCCCCCTTTAGCTTGCCAGGGGCATTAACCTTCTTTCTGTTAGTGCATCTCTCTAGCTCTGTGGCCACCTCATAGCTCATTTGACCTGTGCAGTTTTGTTGTATAATTGAATTATTTTTGCTTTTAAAACACAGTTTTAGTTGCTTCTGGGTCACACAACACATTCATCAGTTTTTGTTATCCATCTAATCTTTCTCATTAAGACTCGCATTAGTTTTATCATTCAGCCAAAACAATGGAAAGGATTAATGGGCGCGGATGCTTTCCTCTGCTTCTTTTCTCACTTTACTGTCTCTTTTATGCTGATGGCAGTGCTTTCTGTCCCTTATCCCCATTCCATAACTATGTATCATTTCATATCATGCATTCTCAATCAACTCTCAGGCCTTCACCTGCTACAACCTTTGCCCACTGCCCAAGCAGAAATCCACCAAAATAAAATCTCAAGGAGGATTCAGTGGGTGACAGGCCATTAAGTGCTCTACGGGGAGCCTTAAATTCAGCTGCACATTCCTTTACCTCTGATAGCGGCCTGCTCCATTACAAAAGTAGAAAGGCATCGCAGATACCACAGGCTTCTCTTCTAGTTCCCAGAAGAGAGCTTTAAGCTTTCAAGATCTTCACAACCCGCTGACCACACAGTCTACCAGTGCTTGAGCAAAGTCACGAAATGGCACACCCCCAGACGATATCCTGCACAGCTGTAGGCTAGCACTTATAGGTCATAACCTTATTACTACATAGATTGTTGTCTGCACAGAGAACTTGTAATATCTCTTTTGATTTTGTCCTGCATTTCTTGTTGCTCATGAAAAACTAAAGCTACTGTTAAACTGTATTTTGCGTGGTCAGATGCTGCTATGTTCTCTTTGCCTGCGGAGTACAAGATTACTAGAAATAAAAATTAAAAAATGCCACAGAAAATAAGCTGAGAATTTTTAATACTAATATTTTAAATCGGGAGTGTCAGATGTAGCTCACGGTTGCTCTAAACTGGTCCTTTTTACTGCATTTTGCAGCATTGTCTTTGAAACTGTTAAGATTGGATCGTGTTGTGAGAGTGGCTGCCTGAACGGCAAATTTAATTTGAGCTACAGTTCTGAATCATTGTGTTCTTACCGACACTGACGTTACCCACGGCCAGTGATACCGCACAGACGTAAGGAGGTTAAGCCAAGGAGCCATTCTGAAGCACGTCTTTGAATCTGACAGTAACCTCTTTGTAATGACAGTAAACTGAAAAACTGAGACTTACAGTTTAAATATCTGGTATCAGTTTTGTAACTGGATGGCCCAATAAATGTAAACCTCTTCAGAATATATTTCTGCTTCTTTACACAAAAAGAAATAAAATGGTTTTAATAGTCTGATCCACTAGTCCACAGATTAGGCCGTATGGCAAATGTGTGGCAAAGGAAACTTTTAAATTGCCTCCATATAAGTGCTTTATCACTTTTAAAACAACGGATGCAGGAAATATGATTTTAAAATGTTTTGTCCTGTTTCTCTAAACACAATGATCCTGCAAAGGTAACCTCCAAAGTCAGAGAGGGGGTGAACAGCCTCCAGTATGAGGAGGAAAAAAACCAAGCTTGAGCCAGCTGCCCCTGAGGCACCAGGCATGTGTGTATGAGCCTTAAAAAATAAAGAGCACTACTCCCCCCCCCCCCCACCCAGATCATTCTCTCTGGCTCAGAAACTCATTCTGTGCTGCATTTAGTATTTCGCCAGTGATGCTTTAGTGCTATACACTCTCTTTCCTCATGTTTTAGGGCATTAAAGGTTTATTCAAGTATCAATCTATTATTTAAGCTGACCCTGGTCAGCGGATGGGAAGATAATTTATTAATATGTTTATACGGGTTGGTAGAAACAAAGGATGAGAAAGTTCTTTTATTATTCTAATGAGACAAGGATACATTTAGTCTCTTTTGTTCCTTTCATAATCAGTACATTTTTACAGTGAAAGGAAAACTCCATCATTTGCTGTCCTTTGCACAGTTATATGTCAACAATGTGTGATGTTTCATTTGTAATGGCACATTGTAATTTTCTTATCTTTTTGCAGTTTCAACTTGCATCATCAGTTCCTTTTTCAGTCAGTGATTTCCCCAGAATGACTTAAACCAACTGCTACAGAAAAGCTTTTCACAAAAGAAACACGCAGTATTGGATGATTCCCTTCTCTCCAGGTGGGTCTGCCTCATTAAACATAAAACTACCAAATGCATGATTGCAATCACCAGTGCCACCTTCAGATTATTATGAGATCTTGGCTCATTTGAAGATGTGTTTGAGCAGTTAGGCTCACTTCTCTGTTTGAGGATTACAGTACAACAGGGAAATAAGAAAAGGAAGAAAGAGAGAAGAATGCCTACTTATTTACTAGTGATAGCTGGGTAAATATGTAACACATGTACCTGTATTACTTCATAAATAAGACAAACTGTGGTTGTAAAATGAGACAATACCAGGCCTAAAGCTAAAAGATCAAACTGACACTATTTATTCATTATTGATAAAAAAAAGTTTTGGCATTTGAGGAAAGAAATACACTGATTGTCCTGATGTTTATAGTAAAAGGTCAACATTTCACATTTCACAAATCACAGAGTGAGGCCTCTTCCTGCTAGCTGAGCCTGATGTTTAGAGTAAACAATAAATAAGTCCAAGTTACTTCTTTTTCTCAGCTTAGCCTCTCCCACTGCTGCACTTTTCACAGAAGACCACCTTAAGCCGGATTTATGGTCCTACATTTGTGTCCGTTTGCGTAGATCTCTGCCTACACAGAGAAGGATTATTGGGAATTCAACCAACGTGTAGGAAACAAGAGATAAGCTTACATGTTGTCCTCCGTGATGACTGGTTGAAAAAGACTGGCTTGACTAGGGAAAGGTAATGACCACAGCAGGGTTCACCACCAATAAGGAGAAGCGCATATACTGTACATATCAAACATAAGAAAGGCAGCGGAGAGTTTTAATTTAACACGTCTGACTTTTGAGTGAAAGGGGCAAAGCTAAAGGACCAGCAACAGGCAAAAAAATAAATAAAAATAGCTCACTTTGTTCAATATATTTTTGACTCCGCCCCCAAGTGGCAGCAGCCAGCTAAATATGTATAGATGGGTCTGCAAAGCTCAGCATCTGTGCTGCCCACACACTATCATACTGGGACCATTATGCACTGTCAGAAGATGCTGCATGCATGTTGTTGACATTAAACACCTTTATGATCATGATGAAAGGAACAAAATGCCATAAAAGGAGAATACAGGATATAAATCAAAAGCGAGCCCTCCAAAAACGGTGGTGCATTAAACAGGTTGCATGGCATCATTTATCATTCTGCAGAGCCGTGGCCTTCTGATGACTTTAAGTTGCCTTACATCACTTTCTCTCTGTGTTTCACCTCCAGCACAGTCAGCCATGTCATCTGTATCCACTTTATCTCCAGCCCCGAGCCAGCCCATCAGGACACAATGTCACAATGCATAAACACCAACAGAAATACCTGCACCTCCTTCAATGAATAATAAGAGCGGAGGGAAACCAGAGAAAGAATTATATCTAATCTATAAATAACTTTTTTTTTTTTTAAAATTTGGCTTGAATGTACAGATCAGAGGTGATGTAGACTGCCATATCGTCACCCTTTTAAAATTTTAGCCATTATTTTAAGAGGGTGACGATATGTTTTTCGGGCTATCCCAAACATCACAAAGATGCTGACACATTGAGTGATGCCATTCTCTCACTAGGAAGTAAAAAAATGGTCCACTATATAAAATGTGAGCTTAAAGGCTTGAGTTGTTTTTTTGTTTTTTAAAGTAGAGGGCCATTTATTGGAGGAGGTGCCACATTGGTCTGGATAAAATAATGTCAGTGTTTTGTGGCCACTTCCAACAGGGGTGTGCCAGAGAGCACAATGAAGAGCAATAAAATGCTGCAATTCCACATCCACACAAAAGAAGTTAAGATCAGAAGATATCTATTTAATATGATCAGATCCTATCACAGCGGGGGTGACAGCTGACAAGAATTGAGACCTAAGCAGCAAAGGCTCTGGTTTAGCCCGCCAGTCCAGGGTTTTATGTGAGCAGTCGCCGAGCAAAGTTTTTAGCAAATTAACACACTGTATTCGTTTAACACTCTGCGTTTATGTGACTAAATCAATTAATTCAGTGAGTGTGGAGTGGATTTGCCTTTGATGACGCTCCTGCGTGTGGGTCAGTGACAACAGTTCTCCTTATAAAGTGGATTAATTAAAGGCCCATGCCCAACCAGCTTTTTCATGCTTGACATTTCACAGAAGCCTCACTCCAGTTCTCTTCTTTCTCCTTCTGTTCACTTCTCTTTTTCCAATCTAATAATACAAAGTATCTAATAACACAGAGATTATCTTCATCAGCACTTCTCTTCGGCGTAACATTATCTCAGATCGCCTATTGTATTCCCATGCATTGTGTTATTGTTATCACAAAGGTTAGTAATTAACTTATAGAGTAAATGGAGGGCAGAGTCTCTTGGCAGGAAATTTTCTTTCTTATTTGGATTGTGCACAATGTGGGAACTTTCCTTCATGGGGCATATTTCATAAGAGGCTAATATCACTGAATAAACAATCAAAATATACATAAGCTCACTGGTATGATCTGCATAAGTATGCCTGTGTTTTCACTATTAACTTTTTTTTTAAAGATGCAAAAATACAAAAAAGAACCTTTTACTTTTGAGAATCAAGAATAATCTGACATATCCACACAACTCGAACACAATTACTCTGATTTTATGTGGCTATTCTTTTGGAATT
>JAVDPK010003180.1:124617-139914 GCA_034780415.1 Cichlasoma orientale | reverse complement strand
ATATCGAACAAACAATGAACATGACTGCACATTTGATTTTGTGTAAGTCCACATGTTTTTACGTTTGCAGAATCAGCTCTGTTTGCTCTACAAACAGGCAGCCTCCTATCGGTAAACGAGAGCGAGAGAGAAGGGCTGTGTCTCCATGACCCCTTCCTCCAGCACCACTTATTGATTGATTGCCAGTACCAGGGCTAAATCCCCTTCCAAGGACAAGTGGCTTCACATGCCCACCCAACCCCTACACACACACACACGCACACACACAAAAACACAAGTCCCTTGAGCTTTTGCTTTGAACAGGCCTCTGAGTACACCGTGCTTGCCTCTGCGTTTGATGACAAATTCAGTACAGGGGCAGCGGCAAACAATCTCATTCTATACTGAAAGAAGGTTTGACAGAGACAGGACTAACTGCTGCTGCTGCTGCTGTTGCTGCTGCTGCTGGGCACACATGTTAATGTAAGTTTTAAGTTGAATTTTAAATGCAGCAAGCATCCAGATGAGTACATGAAGTATGAAGACAACCACTGAACATTTAGATGACAAGGAGTGCTTCATGGATTCAAATTGCTTTTCTTTGAGGCGCTCTTTGGAATATAAGCTTAAACGTCAAAGAACTCCAAGGCACTCCCTTTTTAAGTAACATTTAAAATGTCTTCATTCTCATGGCATGGTCACGTTTAACCGAACAGCTCACGGTGCGTTTCAGCATATGTGTCTTTATGTGGGAGTTAAAAGATGCAGATGGCCCCACCGGATTTCATTGACTGGGCTAAGGCCCATTAAAGGAAAATCTTAATGCTAAAGCATACCATTATAATTTAAGGTAGACTGAGCCTTCGCCTCAACTCCATCCAGCACATTAGTGATCAACTTAACTGACCAGGCTACATCTCTCAGCTTGAGCGGCCAGCCTTGTGGCTGAGTTAAAGTACGTAACACCAGTCAGATAAAACCTTCTGAAAAGGCTGTAGGCTGTTACAGCAACTTAATAATTCCCATGGTAATGGTATATCTCAAATAATTACATTTCAGCGTCTACATGCTTTTCTCAGGGGTAACATTTTTATAAACTTCTATATTTTTTCAGTATACGTTTGGGAAATTTAAGAAATTAAAGGAAAAACAACAACGACAACAAGGTGTTGGCCCACGAAATGTCACCAGAAGAGCTTTAATATGCTTTGACAATGATTCTGCAAAAATAATAAATACATAAACTTGAGAACTCTGCAGGAGTGATGGAACTCCATCCCACAGGCATTCAGTTAGATTCAGATCTGATGATGGTGAAGGCCATAGCATATGATTTACATAATTTCCATTCTTATCAAACCATTCAGTAGCCCCTGTGCCCTGTGGATGGGGGGCATTATCAGGATACAAATGTGTTATCATCAGATAAAGGTGACAACTTAGAACACCTTTGTACTGATATACAGAGACCCTTCCCCCTAAGAAGCCAAAATGGACCCCAGGTGTGCCAGCAAAATGCCCCCCACAACACAACAAACCCACTGGATCCCCCCACCCGACTGTCGTTTGCAGTCAATTCTAGCAAATAACCTGCCTCAACTAACAAGTGCTCCTCAGCCATGGCCGCTGATGAATGTGCCTTTAAGTTCACAGGAGACTCAGGTACATAAAACTGCAGATCAATAATCCCCTAAAGTAACATTGTCGACACTAAAGAAGAATTTATTTGGCCAATAGGTTCCTAACCTCTGCAAAAAAAATGCTGAGCTACAGTGAAGCACCAATTTTTTTTTTCTGACAGTTAAATCAGCACAATTTTATTTCACTGTATATTTGGGATTTTACTTCAGCCTTTCTATAACCAAGCACATACACTCTCTTTATACACTACACACTATCTTTCCTTTTTTCTTTTTACAAAGGTTAGGGAGAGTGATCAAGCTTCCGCTTATCACAGCCCAATCATGGTTAAGTTGTTTACTTAACGCACATCAATTCACATGCCTGAGGCATGTTGCAGTTTTACACAGACAAGTACACTAAACCTCCCAGTTCCTCCGTGCATGAAAATGTGAGTGGTGGTAGTGATAAGTACAGGTATGCGGAGAAGACCAGAGGCAGTATGGCAGCAATGGCAGGGGATGAGGGGGCAGTGGTTGGACAGCCTGCCACCAAGCAGCTGTTAAGCTCTGCTGGCCTGCGTTATTTATTGCAGCACTGGTTAGCATCTCAGCGTGGTGTCTGCAAAGTGGGTCAGCATATTATCTACCTCCTTTGCTTCTTCTCTCAGTCACTATCTTACACTCCTCATCATGCAGCCCTTTCACTAACTCTCACTCTGATGTCTTTTTCGCTATGTATCTCATAGCTTCTCTTTTCCCCATTCCGTCTCTTATTCCTGCCAATTTAGCTACCTCTTTCCCCCTCAAACATGGCCTTTTTTGTTTTTGATGCCAAGCTAATTTCTTTTCTTACCACTAGAATCCCTTTTCTTCTGCCTTTCCTCTGGATCTTTCTAGTTTTCCTTCTGCCTTTTTTTTTTTTTTTTTTAGCATGTAGCCTTACTGAGAAAGCAAGGGGAAAGTGGTGAGAAAAGGGTGGGGGGAGCCACTAAAGAGCAGGAGTAGGTTACTGAAGCCCAGACACCCAATGAGCTTCATTAGCAGCTTTCTACTGTGATTCAGGAATCGCATTAAAAATAATAAATGCACAGTGCTCACAGGAGAGTACACTCTTGCATGCATAGCCTCACACTAAAGCAACTGAATACATTCATATACAAACAAATCCTCATGCTCAAAGGCTTTTCGACAAACACAAGTTCATGGACTTTCAACAATTAAACCTGCCTGCTGTGTATGAATATGCTCAAACATGCTCCCTCTCTTGATTCTGTGAATTCTCCAGAGTGCATGATCATCAGGCCACGAGGCAATAAGCATGTAGCCTGCTGAGTCATCAAGGTTTCTCTTGAATCGTTGCTGGGTTTGGTTTTGGACCCTCAAGGCTTCAGGGCTGCCAGGTTCCCACAACTCTTAAGAGCTGCGCTGATGATTTGCAATCCCCTCTCTGACTGCCCTAAAGCCTTAATCAGAATCTCAATCCCAGCAGCCCCTGGGGCATGGGCGGGGCACCCGCCTATTCCCAGAGCCAGGTTGCTAGGATACAACACTGAAATCTAATAAAAGTGAGCACCTGTGTATGAATTGCACCTGCTACTCGAAGGGGGGAATTATTAAAATCTATGCCAGCACCTCTCCTCTAATCTTTCTTTCCTATTCATCCTCATTTGATGTGGTTCAGTGTTTGCAGTAATTCAAATAGTTTGCAAACACAATCAACCCTTCCTCCTTCGCCAAAACACCAACAAAAATAGCTTATCAAACCCAGCGTTACCAAACAAGTTGAATTTAAACAGTTTTTCCTCAACCTTTCATGTTTCTGGACTGACTTAAAAAAAAAACATTGAATCTAGGCCATCCAAAGTTTTAATGTTTCATATTCTGCTTTTGGAAAACACACATGAGCATGTGTGCCCCGCAGTGAGAAAACGATCAAGAAAATTAAGGCACTCAAGCAACTCTTGGAACTGTTTTTTTTTTTTTTTCACATGCTCTTTCGTCCCTCTCTTCCTCTTTACTTTCCTACCAAGGGTTCCATCTTTCCTGCGTCTTCCAATCCTTCACCCTCAGAACAATACAGACCACGGGCCGGTCGTGCAGAGAGAATAGCTTTGGAGCGATTGCAACCAATTAAGGGGAGCGGTGCTACACTTTGTGGTACTGCTGCGCACAAGACAAAGTGGTATGTTTGTAATCTAGCCCAGTGTCTCCTCACCAGTTCATGCTCATTAATCCTTGCTACAGCGGGTGGCAAAGGGGCAGCGTGGAGAAGAAGCGACAGTTTGCACCAGGGTCATTTCATCATCACCCTGCACCAACCTACCACTACATCTCTCACCCCTATTGCCTCATCCATAGGGTGCTATAAATGTCAGCAGTGCCCATCCCATTCCTGCTGTCCCTATACTGAGAATCAATGCACTGGGAGTTGATCCATGTTTCTGTCCTCCTCTGTCCACTCTTCTGTCGCCCTAAAGAGTTCAAGGCTGCACTCTGCTGTCTAATGGACATCCGTTATGGAGGGTCACTCATTCTGCTGTGAGATTTTAATGGTGTTAATGGTGACAAGAATCACGGGTCCTATAACAGTTGTAATGAACTGGATGTTCAATGCAGCCCACAGATTTTAAGCAAAGACAGTAATTTTCACCATTAACAACACTTAAGCTATTCTCTCTGTGATCTTGATAAAATAGTGTAATTTGTCAGCTAATTTTTTTTTTTTTAAATGACATAAACAAGATTTGCCCTGCTTGCCCCTGGTGCCCATAAGCACTGCTGAAACAGTAGGCCTGCAAGCCTGTGAAACAGCAAATGAAGCACACTGCAATCGTGATAGAAGACAGTATCCAGTAAATATCTAGCCATGTGTTACACGTCCCGTTGGACCACTGCTCATCTCCTGCACTCTGCTTCTCTCTGACATTTACTTACTGCATGGCTGTGTCCCTTCCTAATATCTTTAAAAGAAATTTCTTGTCCATCTGTCATTTTTTCATCTCTTTCATTCTCCTCAAGGGCAAGGGATATTTTTATCCTTTTGTTTCTTGCTTGTGTCCCCTTTTTTCCCCTGTTCTGCTGAACACTCTGCTCCCCTATAGAAAAATATAACTTTTATTTTTGGCCATCAGTCATTGTCATGTATCAGCATTACCTTTAGCTTTACATTTTGCCTGTAGGACAAAAAAATATATATATATTTTTTTAAAAAAAATAGTCTGAATTCAACAGAGTTTGGGGGTCATTCCTGTACTGAAAGAATTGCATTAGTTTAAAGATCCATTAGTTGAGCCACTGTAAACGGTTTGCTTCCTGAAGCAAAAGTATTGTGCAGGTTGATTGGCTTTGTGTCAGTGTATTAAGTGTTGTAATGTGTTCAGCAAATTCTGCTGTCAGGCTTAGACACTCTTTGCTAACAAAGATGAGTAAGACAGAAAGAAGAACATCAGGGCCCTGCAATCTTTTTTGTTATTACCCTGACAGTTATCTTCAACCAGGCAGACTATGGCTACATTATATACTGATAGCTGCAGAAGAAGGGGGTGGAGGGGTGGTGGTGGTGGGGACGAAACAAAACAAAACCAAAAAAAACAGCTGTAGAGTCATGCAGGAGCTTCACTGTCTTTGTCGGACAGCTTCACAGAGGATTTGGGGCCCTGTCCTTTCATAGTGCTGAATAAGAAGTGTGATGCTTTATTTCAGTGAGTCAGTGTTGAGAAAAATATGTGCACAACAGAAAATATGTGTATCAAAGTCTAAACCAGCTATGGCCTAAATGTGTCAGGTTCAAACGTCACGTTGCGTATTGAATGAGGAAAAGAGCATAAGCAGGAAAAGCACAGCTTTATGGGGGCACCATCAGCCTTAATGGAGTCTGAGAAGCAACTGTGTACACTGCATCATCTCAGATTGTTCTGACTCTATCTTCCCTGTTTTCTCCTCCGTCCTTCAGTTGCCTAAACACACATTTCAGGACTATTAGAAAATGTCTTCTAGAGCAAATACTGCAGAGCAATAATGCTCTGCCACATAAATATTGACTTGGCACCATTGTAGCACGCTTTACTACAGTTATCCTTGCTGTCACATTCATAGGAATTTCATTCTTATATTAACAGTAAAATCGTGTTTCTTCCTTTGAGCAAATAAATTCCCATTTCATATCACATCACTCCAAAAGTGAAAAAAAGGTCGTTTTTCCTGCTCCATGTTTCATTTTCAAGTAGTTTTCAAAAAGTACTCTTTTGTACACTGCTATGCAGTACTGTACAGCCTGAAATGGCTCACTCCTTCTTTAGCTTTCCTCTTCCTCTAACCCTCCATAACTTTATCTGTCTCACAAACACACGTGACCATGAACGCAGTCTTATCAGCCGAACCATTAAAGCCACACAGGTCAACTAAATAACACGATCAGCTCAAGATTTCCCAGAGTTCTACTAGAAAAATCTTGCATTCTGGCAGTCACGCAAACCATCCATCTAAACCGTCTTAGATACCAAGCGCACCCTCGGTGCAACAGCCTTTAACGGGACAGCGTATTCCACCGCGCAACAAAAACTGGTCAGGAAAGGCTTAACAGAGCTTTACAATTTCCCAAATCCAAGTAATTCAGCATTTGTGGGAGGTGCCAAAACAGGCCCAGTGTAGTGGTGGGCCACACTGTGCAACTATATGACCCAAAACAGCTGCTGCTACTTTCCCATTGCTAGATGCCGCACTTTAAGAAGGACACTTATAAAGGTGTCCTGTGGAGTCAGAGCTGGTTTGGCAGCACAAGGGAGACCTAAACAATATAAGGCAGGCGCTTTTAATGTTGTGGCTGGCATGCCATTACCATACCACCTCGACACCTATACACTGCTTTTCACCTAATGATGTTAGGAAAAAAATGCCCATTTTTAATAGGCCAAACTGCAGCAGTTGTCTTTGTGTAGCATTTTTCTCCTCTCATTAGTATCTCTCTTGCTCTGCCCACGTGAGATAAAGAACAGAGGAATGCAGAATGCGCTGTTTGGTGCCCTTGATAAGGGTTGACGGCATAAATGAAAAATAAGCATGTCTGTCTGGCAGTCTTAATGTAGTTCTGACATCAACTACAAAGCCCAATGGAAATTGACAGAATAGAAAAATTTGCTCCTCTTGATGTGATTGCGACAGTTCAATCATAAATTTCTGTTTGCTTCTTGTTGAGCAAAAACAAGTTGCCTGCAGATTACGTATGTTTCTGCAAAGCTCTAGCCCGTGTGCTCAAACACAGACGGATGTATAACAAATGCAAGTGAGCTCAACACAAATACAGAAGACGGGAGAGTTTGAACCGCGTGTGGAAAACGCAAAGACTGCTGAAAAACATACAACTATAGGCTTTGAGAGACTTTATTCAAAGCATCAAATTAACAATAGAAAAAAAGGAGGTCTGGTAGTTTGGCATTCCTCAGTGCATATTGGTGTGGTTAAAGAAAGAAAGATAGGGTCCAGTATTAATGCTACAAAAAGAAAAATAAATCAATAAATTCTTTAGTATACAACAAGGAGACGGCTGCTCCAGACAGCATTCTCTTTGATGCATCCGAGCGGAAGTTAATGCGAATTTCCAGCTGGACCATGGCTGCATCATTCTTTGAAATAATATTGGAAATGCATTTATGTTCTGAACCATATTGCTTTCTTCTTAGAGTGGAAGGGCTAAGATGGGACCAGATTGGCCCACACGAAAGAGCTTCTTAATAGCAGTGGGTAATTGACTAATATTGAATGCTGAACTTGAATGCAGAACATCAGAAAACAGCACAGTGTTTCCTTTGGGACATTTTTAACATTGTACCCAATGCACAAATGGTTCTTTTAAAAACCAACAGTCTCAAAAAGACTGTGAATCACTCCTCAAGATAACTAAAACTAATCTCAGTAATCGTTTCTTCATTGTACATAAAATTAAAATTCATCCCTAAATGGAAAATGTGTTTACAATGTACAGGTTACTCGTGAGGTTCTCCCCTGTCGCTGCAGCTGTGTCTGGGAAGCGCAGACGCAGTTATTCACAGCGTGCTCTAAACAAACAGTTGCAACTGATCACACAGTCGTTTTCCTGTTTTTATTCAGTATGCCAGCTCAGACACTTCAAACATAAAGGGACAGTGTCACTGTGCCAGTTAACGTTATCATAATGGTGGAAAGACACAATTATGGTTATAAAAGTATTCAATGTGAAACCCAGTACGTGAGTAAAGGTATACTCTTTTAGCAACACTTGTCTGGGTAGCTATGGCACTATATTGCTTTACAGTGATAATGGCACTCTGTGTACACACACAAGAGTGTAGATTATAGAAAGAGACCGAGTAAGAAATATCTGAACAGAAGGATCTGAGACTCACTGTGATAAAGAGACATGCGGTGTTAGAGATATGAAGCATTTTGTTGACTGTCTATCCTTCAGCAGGGATGCCTGGAGTCTGCACAATACTGTATATCATTATAATCAGTACTATACACATGGATGGGTGCTGATGAGAACCTAGTGCACCCTGAGCCTGATAGAGAGGATTAAAAGTAATATATATGTGTATCAGTATTCATAAATGGGATGCGTCGTAAACCCATGAGAAACCTGTGGTGGGAACAGTGAAGGAGGAGCCAGGGCATGGCTGACAGATGTGCTGTGCAGCAGGAACACAGGTGCAGGCCTGTTTAATGAGCAAAAGGAGGCCATGTGGACTAAACTCCCTCATCTGTTGCCATCACACTTATGATGAGTCCATTTTGGGGTCAGTTCCGCTCTGTTTACCCACCTCCAGGACAAACTAGATTTCAGACCCTGCCATATGGAGTTTAATGCCGGTTAGTGAAACACACAATCTCTTACCTGTTGGAAAAAGACCACTTCAGGGCTCTCCTGTGCTTTGGGGGCCGCTAAAGCTGATACATCATTACAAAAGTACTTGAGAGTGATTGCTGTCAGAGAAGCTGAACACTGAATCTGCCTTTACAAAATAAAGGTCCAGAGGGTCAGTATGGATTTGGAGCTTTCATCAGAGAAAACTTTAGGCTACTATCATATGATCTTGCCAAGACAGCCCTCTGTTTTGTTGAGTTATGGTTTCTAGAAATTCAAGTATAGGCTGGTTGGGGGGGGGGGGGGCCGTGAAGGGTGTGTTTGAATGATGATAACCTGAACATAAGATGTTTGTGCCCAACCTGCCATGGTGCTTCCTGAGCCAAACATTTCAAACTCACAACCAGATGAATAGCTGTCAAAGAATTTCCTGAGATCTCACGATCACATTTTATAATAAGATTTTCTCTAGACCACTGTGAGCTTTACATGGCTGGGTTTGGGCTCCTTGAGATTAACAATCTTGTAGCACATAGATACTGTACTTCTCCATGGGATATGAACAATGCTGCATGCCAAGGAGGGCAGATAAGAGTGAAAGTACACTTGAGTGGGGTTGCTGGGGTTGCTGGGGCTGCTTCGTGGGTGCACCCAGTTCTGTGCCAGCTCTCGGAAGGGACAAAAGGTAATTACAGGGCTGAAAGTGGTAATGGGAAATGTGCTGTATGTCACACACTCCACCACACAGATTGAGGTCTGAAATTTGTAGCCAACCTGAATATCCCATTAGATCCAGACAAGGCTTTTGTTTTGCCGAAGGCTGATGCAAAGCTAAAGCTATGTGGGCACAAGAAGTGACCTGGAGTTCTCATTACATCTCTATTGTCATAATGCAGTGTATGCTATTTGTTTTCCTTTGTTCTGATTTACTGAACAAACATGTCAGTTTTACAAATCTGGTGTTTCCTCATCCTTTCGCTCAGGGTCGGGGGAAAGAATGTAGGACTAGTTGTGGGCTTTCAGAGGCAGATAAAAACTGCATTTGAGTTTTTACCTTTTGAGGTCCCTGTTGTCTGACATGGCTTGTACGGATGGTTTGCACAGCAAATAGACTTAGCCAGGGCATGGCCCATCTGGGACAACACGCATGAGCATGGACAGATGAAAGGTTTTGGTACCCTGCTTATGACAACAACAGTCACACATCTCTGCTTTGATGGCGGCACCCTATCTTCAGCATCTGCCCCATTCTGCTAACCTCCTGGCATTCCTCTACCAGAGAGATAATCGCCATCTCTATTCCTCCCTGAAACATCACCAGCAGCTCAGTTATTTACCACTGCATCAGCAATGTATCAAATTCCTTGTACTCTATACAGTGAACCCTCTGATCTCAAGCATCACTGTTCATTACCATCAGCAATTACAGATATCTGAGATTATTACAGTGGAACAGACCTGGAGAAAACTCTCTCAGTATTGATTAAAATGACAGTGAAATTGGAGAATTACTGGCTCCTGGTTATCAAAGTCATTTATCAACATCATGTTGTGTGCATCTGTGTATCAACATCATGGAGTGTGTACAAAAGAGTGTTTGTTATAAATTGATAAGTGCCTTTAAACAGATCAAACCTACAGCAGGTTATTTTTCCTCAGAGAGGAGGACAAGGGTACATTAGACTTTGTGAAATATTACCATTTTAGCTCAGGCTGCTCCTAATAAGCTGCGGGTCTGTATATGTAAGCTGAGACTCTCTCAGAGTCCATTTTGAGAGGCGGAATTTAGTTAGTCTTCACGGATCCTGAGATGCTGATAACTTGCAGGATCACATGGATAAATGATCCTTCCATCAGTGGAACATAAGGACCTATATGAGAGGAAATACTGCAGGTCACTTAGGCCAAAGGAATAAAAGCAGCTCTGCGGTCTACATCCCTCTCTGCACTTGACCTCTGGGCAGTAACATGGTATTCACTGCAGATGGCCTGCATGCGCATCACTGCTCATTGCTCACCCAGGTACCTTCATGTCACCTTGTTACCTCCAACTCACACACACCAGTCACAAGGCCAGCTGACAGGGCTAAGAGCTGGTGTGTGCCCATCAGCCCTGGGCAGACGTCAGTGCAGCTGGGGAAGCTCTTACACAACTTACTTGAGTTTTGGTCAGCACCATCATGACTGTTTTAAATGCTAATGTAGGCGTTAACTGTGTACAGCTAAAAACAAATCATGTTTATCTTCTGCAAATCAGAAGGCCAATCTGCACTTATGTCTGCGCTTAATCGGGTATTACTATGTCTTATTTTGCTGCTATCTTTACATGTGTACTCTTGATTTGATCACGCACTTTTATTACAGTTTGTAAATTCTTGACTTACATTTGAATGTTATTAGAAAAGGCTGCGTGGTTCTCTTAAACTAAAAAAGTTCAAGAGTCACAGTTAAAAATGTTTTTCTCTAAAGCTCTACTGTAAACCTGTCACATCCCCTTTGTTCTATGATCGAGTATTAATAGAAATCACTGAAGTCAGGTCAATTTAAACTTGAAATACCAGGTTTAGAGGTAAGACTGATGAATATAATTGTGGCTACATATTGTTGTAAATTTCTGTCTTTGCTTACATCTTTTCTTGTTTATAAGAGCTTCCTGGCTATTTCCAAAACAGATTAAAAAACTTTGAACAAAAGTTGATCTCTTGAAGAATTAATACTTTAGACATTAGTGAATCTAACACTTTTATAGGTACATTACTGGGGAACAGTAATGTACCTATACCTTTGTGACAGCCTTCATTCCTTTGTATTTTGCCAGGTTAATTGGAAATAGGTGCAGCCATTTATTGAAACACACATGCAAATACAGTATATAAGGCAAAAATAGAGTTTGTAGAATTCTAACCAAGTCAATATTTGGTTTGATCACATTTAATCCTCAACACAGACTGAACTCTCTGGGGGAACTTTGCTGTAATTTCTTTAAGTGGTCTTCAGGAGTTCTTGAGTTCTTAAGTAGTTCTCCAGGCTTCTTGAAGGACATTCAAAGCTCTTCTTTTTTTCCATCCAAGATGATCTCACACTGCTTTTGGGCTCTGGGGAGGCCAATCCATGACTGACACAATTCCACTGTATGTTTTTTTTAATCCAGGTATGCTTTTACTGCAGCCTGACAACATAGGGGTGGATGGACTGAAACATAGCGAGCATGGGGATCAGTCAATGGTATAAATTCCTTCATCCTCCAGGAACTGCCTGAATGCTCTCACCACTTGAGGCCAGGCATTATCATGCACAAGGAGGAACCCAGAACCCACTGCACCAGCATATGGTCTGAAAATGGGTCCAAGGACTTCATCCCAATACCTAATGGCAGTCAGGGCGCTGTTGCCATCACTAACCCACCACCAAAGCAGTCAACAATGTTACTCGCAGCATAATGTTCTCCATGGCTTCTCCAGACCGTTTCACATCTATCACATGTGATCAGGGTGAACCTGCTCTCATCTCTGAAAAACAGAGCACCAGTGGTAGGACTGCCAATTCTGGTATTCTATGGCAAATGCCAATTGGGCTCCACGGTACCAGGCAGTGAGCACAGGGCCCACTAGAGGATGTCAGGCCCTCAGGCCAACTTCATGATTGTTTGGTGAGAGATATTTCACACCAGTAGCCTGCTGGAGGTCATTTTGTAGCTTTGGCAGCTCATCCAGTTCCTCCATGCACAGAGGAGCAGATACCAGTCCTGCTGATTGGTGACGGACCCTCTGCAGCCCCGTCCAGCTCTCCTAGATTAACTGCTTGTCTCCTGGAATCTCCTTTATGTTCTTGTGACTGTGCTAGGAGAAAGAAAACCTTCTGGCAATGATGTGCTATCCTGGATGAGTTGGACTACCTGTGCAACCTCTGTAGGCTCCAGGTATCGCCTGATGCTAATTTCATTAACACCAAAGCAGCTGAAACTGCTGGAACAACCCCCTCTGCTGCTTAACTGACCAGATCATTTTTTTGAGCACTGTACAATTTTATGCGTTTTTGTGACAGGCTACTAGTAACAAAGTGCCTAAAGATACAATTTAATATCGGTTCTTTCCTACGTTTTTTATTATGTGCAGACACTGGTTCATCCCTTGAGTTAGGTGCCTTTTTATGCTTGAATGATTCATAATTCGGTGTTAAGTGGCTTAACAAATAAAACATTCTCCTGGAAATGTTCAGATACAAAGACTGGAATGAAAATGAGTAAAAAAAAAAAAGCAGCCAAATGTTGAAAGAAAAACTTTGAAAGCCCTTAAGAAAGCTTGGAGAGCTATTGCACAAGACCACTTAAAAAAATTACAAGAAAGTCTGGCTCCTTGGAAGCAAAATATAAAGAAATGAGTGGTAAGTCAAGACTTTTGTATAGTACTGTGTAAATAACAGCAGTTTTTAAGTCCAGTGGCATGTATTATATCACACAATATCTCACAATTAGGAGTAAAATGGGATTCACTGCAGCACACTGACCCTTACCCCCCACCCCACCCCCAAAAACATACAAGCAAATATTTGTTTACATCACCAAATGCTGCGTTTGCTCTTTTAAAGATCCAAACTGTTCTTCTATCCACTTACCTCCCCGTGTCCAACAACACAACATCCTCTCTATCTGTCAAATGAACTAAAACACCTCCTCTAATGATGTGCATGTTTAGTCAAACATATTGACACATGACTACATATGCATACTGCACCCTGCAGCATTTTCATCTGCAGTAGACAGGCAGGAATAGAAAGAGAAGGAGACAAAAAGGGAGACATACATAGCTAGAAGACATTTTGCTCATAATAACAAGCTTAGAGTACTTCAACTGCACAAAGCCTCGAGCACAGATAAACAGAAAATAAAATTCTAGATACACAAATGCAGCCACAAGAAGGAAAAAAAAAGGGTGGGGTGAACAATTACACCTGAATGTTAAAAATACATATAGTACAGAATTTGAGTAAATATATGTAGCTGTTGCATTTTTTGAGACGTGCAATGCACATAGGACAGTTTGTGTTCGCTACATTGGAATTCATTTGACTGCACCTGGTCTGTGTGCAGCAGTATTATCTCAGAGTCTGACATTATTCCATAATTTAATGTTTAGAATGCAAAACATTTAGCTGAAGCTGTGGTTGACAAAGCTTTGAGCACGAGCCTTTGATCAAGGTTTGAATCACCACCAGAAGTTTTTGGAATATTTATTTTTAAATCAGTTTAACATTTAAAGTGGACATGAAACACTAACTGTATAAAGGCTAATTCACACCACGGAGCCCTACTCAACAATGTTAATAGATTTAAATCTGGATTTTAATACTAGATTTAACTAAGCTGGATTTAAGAAATAAGTGTTTAAAGTTTTTAAAGCACGTGTAGCGCCGTCTTGTTCCAGTAAAGAACGTGACGTCACTGGGTTGGTTGCTGCTAACAGACTTACATTAGTTCATGTTAGCTAACTAGGAATAGAACCGATAACTCAATGAGAAACAAGGAAACTAAAATGAATACTTTAAAGCCCTGATTGTGGTTAGTGTTTCTCATGCAGCCAACTCTGCAGCTATTGCCAGTTTTACAAAATATTGTGTGTGTGGTTTTTTTTTTGTGTGTTTTCTCCTCAACCAAGGTTCCAGCTGATCGTCATGAGGTACTGAGCTCCCAAGAGTTTAGACAGGTGTTTATCCCAGGTGTTTGTGGAGACTAAAAAAGAGCTAATCAATCAATTCATCAATTTTGTATTTTTATGGATGTGTCATTGACAGCTTTACAAGTTAAGAGTTGTGTGATTGCTGCGTTAAACTGGATTTACTGATTCATCATACAAACGGTCCACAACAGACAAAGAGTGTAAGGTTGCACCCAGTTAGCAGTCTAGGACCACATCAGCTGTGCACAGTTGTCTATTTCCACAAAGTGAAGCGCCTAACATGGTGTTGTTTTAGTGAAAATGAAAACAATGAAAACAATATTACACTGATACAATTCTTTTTCTGTCTGTCAAATCATCCTCGAGCAGGAATTTTTTTTGTTGCCTCCCGCCCACATTCTGAGTTTATTTCAAAACATTTCCTCTTTTGATGCACTCTCCCATCAATGGAGTTAGCACCGCAGTGACAGAGACTGAAAGAGAAACTCTGACATGTGTGTTAACAATCTTCACAGCTTGTAAGTCAACTGCTTCCACTCGTGTGGTCATACGCTTGCTTGTGTACACTTGTGGGAGAGAGCAATGGTGTGAAGATTGTTCAGGTTATTTATAGTGTCACCAGTGATACTCGTGCACGCAGACACTCGTGCATGTGGTAAGGTAGCTTGCGCACGAGGAGCGATACATGTGTGTCTACGCTTTGTGTGTGTGTGTGTGTGCGTGCTTTGAGATGTTTGACATAGTGTGTGCTCGCGTGTGCATGCGTTAATGTCAACACAGAGTGCAGTGGGAGAGGCTCATTGTCTTTGAAGACGCCAGAAAGAGATGAAAGGGCTCTCTCTCACTGATGCTTCTCTTCCCTGTTATCCCTCTCAACATTTCTCTCCTTCCCTAATCCAATGACAGGCCTAGATCTCTCCCCTTCCCCTCCCTTATCCACACATATTGTTGTATTTACATGCATAGGCCATACCACCCTCTTCTTTAAAGGAAAATGGATTTTGTGGAAGTGAGTCCCGAAGCACTTTTGCCATGTTGAATGTCCCAAGGGGTTTGGATAAATCTTTCCAAAGAGCAGGCAGAAAAGGGAAAGAAACCTTCCTTTACTCTCTCTTACACACACACACACACACACACACACACACACACACACACACACACACACACACACACACACACACAC
>JAVDPK010003180.1:102437-114673 GCA_034780415.1 Cichlasoma orientale | reverse complement strand
GTGTGTGTGTGTGTGTGTGTGTGTGTGTGTGTGTGTGTGTGTGTGTGTGTGTGTGTGTGTGTGTGTGTGTTTATTTTCCCCTTATTCCTGCTGATATTATACACTCACATGGTTGCTGCAATTCTAGGTTTATTTTGTTGTTGTTGCGCTGCTGCCATTTCTTATTAATGTTAGTCATGATTGCTTTTCTTTCCTCTTGACAATCTTTGCCCTGATGTCCCACCACTCATAACAGCTCCCACCCTTACTCTGTTTATACTTCAAAACCTATTAGTTGGCCCCGAGTCACAAGAGGCCATGTTTTTCCCACAACAGACTGAATTTGCTATCATGAATTTGCTATCACAGGTTTATTTCACTTCTGTGCAGTCTTCTGCCTCTACAGCTCACAAGGGTACATCAGCTAGATGCATAGGCTTGAATGTTACTATACATAAACAGAGCTACGCATACGGCACAACTCCATGAGGGGAAAGTATATGGAGCTGTAATGTATCACCCACACCGGTATGGCCTTTTCACACAAGCTGTTGTGGGTCTCTTATTGCCCACACGTCTTACAAGAACAGCGGCAACATTTCTAAACTGAATGCCTTGGAAGTTACTAACTATATATCAGGAGAAATTTTGTGGTCTCTGTAGGAGCGCCCTAGAGGACCGAGGGGTAAACAGGTTCAGGTTTGCTCGGTCAAATCGCTTGTTGTTTCTGTGCTGTCATGTTTAAAAGGAGAGAGTGAATCAAGATGGGAGGAGAGGATGTAGAGGATAAAAGGCAGTGTCTGATGCGTATTCACACACAAGCAAGAACCGACCAGACAACAGAACAACACTACCCTTTTTTAGTTTCATGTTTCAGCTCATCTTCATTACTTGCTCATTCAGTATCAGTATCAGCGCTGCCACGCAGTCTGCAGTGCAGGAGTAGCGAGTAACTAATTAGAAATATTTACCGAGTCCAAAAATAAAATTGCTCTTAAGGAGCACCGCAGAGCGCATCCTGTTACACCACAATTCGGGTGGTCGGGCTTAAATTTGTTCCAATATATTTTAATGAAGGTTGGGAACAGATATGTTTATGAGCCGTTCAGTCTGATTAAACTTTAACAATCAAACTTGTGTCTCTGCAGTGTTAGTCCTATTTTAGATAGCGGATGGGCTGGCCTCTAATTCAGGAAACACTGATTTTCTGTATCCTTGTACACAGTGTACAACTTCACGGCAAAATAATAGGCTACAAACAGTGGGTGGGGAGAAGGGGGAGGCTGTTGTTGCTTGACTCCATTAAATGCAAAGACCGTGACAGAAGATAATTACAGGAAAATGCTTTATGAAGACACTTTATAGAGAGATGTCACCGCCTTGCTAGCTGTGCTGTTTCCCTCACTTTAACTCTGCCTGCGCTGCTTCCCGCTGTTTTAAATTCATACAAGGCAAAATTAAAAATGTTGCCTTGTAAGACAGTCTTTGAAAATACCTACTTAAAGTTAATCAAGTAACTGTTCCTCAAAGAAAATAAAATCTACCTTTAGGTCCTTACACCAGTTATTTTTATTAAAAGTCAGCATACTAATAACAACAGTACTGATAATTGTATAAAAAGATAGCGTATTAAAGCATTCCACTTCTGCAGGTACGTGCCTGCACAGTATATCCACCTCTTAGCTGTTGCATCCATCTTAACTTCTGCACAGAAAATCTATAACCGTGTCCCTTAAGGATCTTCTTTAGTTGTACTATACATAGAAATGGCCTGCTTACTAAACTTACGTCTGTCTTCTTCTTCTTAAAATGACCCTGAGATTGTACTTACAAGTGTAAAGAAAAGTGACAAAGACAAGGAGACACTTTTTTGTCCCGCTGCTCTCAGCTGTCTGTATCCCTTTCAATAAATCCCTGTCTGTTTAACACAGCTGGCAAGTTTCATATCCGCTTCTCGTCACTCCTTCAGAAATGTCTGGGCATGCCTGAATTTGGACACCACCCTTTTTCCCCTTCCCGGTATCCTCCACACGTTACCTCCTGCGGTGTTACAGTCAGACAAACACTCGACCAGCACATACGCCATCTGGTCAGGGTCACCCAGGTAGACCAGTCAAGCAATTTCAGGTGGCAGGAAAACAATTTCATTTTTTTCTTAGCAAACTGTTGATTTTTTAAAATTGTTGGCTATGGAAACTGTTAAATTAAACAAGGATAAACTGACTAGTTCAGAACTCGAAAAATGCAGTTCAAATTAAACTGAATGGAAGTGGTCGATCTTTGGTTCTCTGTTGGGTTTGTATTGTGTGAACGTGTCTTCTTGAGCTGGGAAAAATGCCTAAAAGCTGCTATAGGGTGGGATGTGCAACCAACAGGATAAAGAATCCAGAACTAAGTTTTTATAAGCTGAGACACCAAAAGAAAAAGAAAAAAACTGACACAAGTGCATACAAACACAGATGCTTCTATTACTCTGTAAGTTAAGGTAAGAGATTTTAACAGTGTGCAACTTGTATTGCATAATGTGGAAAACTCATTAGTATGTTTGCAAGCTTTAGGTAGCCACAGTAGCTTGTTAAAAACATAACTTACATTAGCTGTCTAGACACAGAATGCTACAGTAAAATAATCCACTGGCATCATTAAATCAAATGTTTTTAGCCAGCTCAAGCAGTTTTGTTAGCGTTCGAGCCCTCGGCTGCATATTTTGGGGCTGACTGGGGTTGCTTCAGTGGCCGCTGCTTTCAAGGCATGACACGTGCTGTGTTGCACTAAAAGACATTAGGGAAATTATAATGCTCTAGCAACATGATCCCATAACTTTGCCGCCCTACGTGCTGTCAGATAAACAATTTGGAGACACAAAGCCATTAAGTTACTGTATTTCACCTTGCACACATGCAACTGACGGTGCTCTTGATGGTTGTTGTCATGGTAACAGACCAGTGCTAGAGTTTCTTCATTCATCAGACTTCCTTCTTATTCCCGTGTAGTCCTCCAGTGTCATATCATCAGCTGTGAAGGGGAACTTGATCTCACATATAACGCAATAGAGGCAACTGACCAGTCCATCTCAGGAGACTGCAGCTTCAGGCCACAGTCTCTCACAAACTAGCCACAGTTTTGGGTCACACATTCACATTGCCTCCTTCTCCATTTTGCAGCCATAGGCTTTCTTGCAGTCGGGTGGGTGATGGTGTCACACAGCCCTCAAGTGTTACATTGTGATTTGTTTGGTCAAACTCTGAATTCAGGGTGAAGGTTAAGAGCTGTAATTAACCACTTTTGTCACAGTAAAACACAAAAATGCTGATTCAACTTTGACCCTTGGTGAGTCACGGAAAAAAAAAAAAAATCTTATAGCTTTATTCCTGCGCAGTCACAAAAGAGTCCCGATTCGTCTCACAGGGCTAAAAGTTTTTAATATCCCAACCCAGTGCAAGACTGAAAATGACGGTTCTGCTTGATTTCCCTCTCTGGAGAAATGTTACCTATCATCTGGTTTTGCAGCATCTCTCTTTTTATCTGTTTTGTGAGGAGGCACATTTTAAATACAGGAGGTGCTGCCAGATTCAAAAATAGAAGTGTTTTTTTGCACACTGATAATATGATGGCACCTCTATGAATTCTTCCATCTACCTGCGAGTAACCTAGAGAGAGGATTTCTACAGGGAACGGAACATGTAAAGTTGTCAGATGAAACCGATAAAATGTGTTTGGCTTTGCTCGTATTACATTGTGGGGACCATTTATACCTCAAAGGGACTCGCTTTTATACTTTGTCTAAATCGGCATGAAAACAGCATTTTCACAAAATTGTATTTGGAAACCTGCTCAGTCCCGTATTTTGAGAGGCAATGCAGTGTTAAATATTTATCTCGGGGCAAGAGTTAGTCATGGTTAACAACAAAATTATACCTATTAAACGGTGAGAACCTTAGTATGCCTTAAACTTTCAGTAATTGCCTAGCAGCTCTTGAAATTTGGAAAGCGTGGAGGTCAACTGCCAATTTGTAAAAACTCCTGAAAAAAATGACAATGAGACACCTCATGCAGCAATATGCAGTGTGTTCACAAATAAGAAAAGCAAGCATGCATTGGGGTACGTGGGTGGGGGTAGACTCATCAAGGATCACTTGTTCTTCATTTTCCGCAGCGTCCCTTGATGCAAGATCATTATGCGGTCTTGGATTAATAGCCGTAAAATATGACCAAACAGTGTCAGAACATTTTCAGTGAATTAAAATAGAACTTGAAACAGCAATTTGCAATAATAAATGTTTTTTTTTGTCTGAATTTCTGGCCACCATATGATGCCATAAACACACCTCAGGAGAGTCTTTTGGATGCCAGTAAATAGCACAGCTCTCTCTAACTGCTATATGTCCTCCAGCCTTGTAAGCCTGAATGGAAAAGACATCCGGAGCAATAATCCAAAGCTGATTTTACTAAAAGATGTCTTCCATCATCCCATTTTTAGGTACTATATGATAATTAATTCAATATTTTAAAAAGGCTGAGGCTGTTCCCAACATACATTACATATACCACCTCTGCACTACTGTCAGCAGATGTAGTTCCCCACTGCTTCCTCAAAACCTGATGACTGACAGGGCTGGCTATGTTTATAGTAACAGAGAGTGCATGTTTATATGCAGGGAATTCTACACAAGTTAAATTATTTATTCTACCTCTGTCCTTTTCTATTAAACTTGTCTCTCATGACACATCAAAGAGCGTGAATTTTAAACAGCTATTATGCTTATATTAAACGCGGCTTTGTGACTCTCGCAATAGAGTGGGTTTTGATTGCTTTATTTTGGAGGGGAGCTTACACTTGCATGTGAATAAACAGTGGAAATAAGTGCAGCAACAATGCAGGCAGAAGTCACAGCACAGAGTCCCCATTTATCTTTCTAAACAAGACACCATTTGTAATTGAGCATCAAACATAGAAACACAAAAATTATTGTTCGTGTATTCTCTATGAGACACAAATGCCAGCAAATATTAAGGGACAAGCACACAAAACGCTAGCCAGTATATGCACACAGCAAGCTAGCATGGGAGGAAGAATGAAACTAAGTGCAATAAATTTCAATGCTACACAGAATCCCTTCTGCCAGACATATGACATTTAGTCAGTTATCATAGCTGTCAAAACAAAGGTTTTCTCCCCTCTGCAAAGTGCAGTGGATGATAGTGTGAGAGACAAGAAAAAGGGGAGGGTGGAGGGGGTGGTGGTAGGTGGAGAAGAGGGAGCTAACTTCAGACAAGAGTGGTGATCAATGGAGAGAAGCCTGAATAATAACCATTAAGAAAAAAAGTTTACGCACCAAAAACTGAGAGGTTTTGGACATTAACTTTTGTACTCTGCACCACCTTTATACCACATCCATCTGAAATTGCCTCCACTCCAGCCACCACATGATCTGTATAGTAGTCTTCTCTGAACTGAAGCTGATCACAGATTCTCTCGGTGTGGACACATCCAGGCCTGGAGGCACGCTCTGGGGAGGAGAGACCACTGGATTTCATTGCAGAGCTCTGATTTAGCTGGTCCTCTGATGATCTATCTCAGTAGCCTCTGCTCCTCCCGGGGTGTGATTATGTGCACACAGGCTGAATGTATTCACATTAATATGCCTTTGGCAGCTAGCGAGGATAGATCCTATCTAATATTGCTATGAAAGACTAGAGTAAATGCATGGCTGTGTCTGAGAAGCCTGTTGATTATCACTCAAAATAGTTAAGCCACAGGCAATCCACAGAACAAGAATGAAATGTTTAATGACATATCACAGCTAAAAACGCTGTCCTTTGTCTTATTCTATCGCCCAGTCTCCTGCTACTTCATTATAAGCAACACCACAGGTGTATACTACAAGGAGCTTCAGTCTTTCAGTGGTCTTTTACAATCATTATCATTATGTTACCAATTCTTTACTGTAGCAGCCTTAACAACTCACCACACGGTACTCATTTTCCAATACTTCTCCTGGACAAACTCTGTTTCTCCCTCATTACCATACATTGATTGGAAAAAAAAGAACTCCACTCTGCGACACTCTGGGCTACAAAGTCCCACAATATCCACCCGCTGCCTCATTAAACCACTATTAATAATCCCCACGGTCTTTAATGTTAAATTTATCCCCTCTGTGTTTTTGTAGAATATCTTCAATACTGAGCACTTGAACAAGCAAATGTGATTTATATTATATATGGGATGGATGTAATGACACTACTTGGAGCACTGAAAGCATACTGTGTACTGTAACATACTGAACCTATGCTGTCACAATTTGATTACATCCATCCATCCATCCTTTCTTCTTAAACGATTACCCCAAGTGTTTAAGGATAGATAAATGGACCTGTGATTGACTAGTCACCTGTCCAGGCTGTACCCCACCTTTTATGCTGACAGCTGGGATAGGCTGCAGCCCTCCCTGCAACCCTGAATTGGATAAGCAGTTAAGGGATGGATGGATGGATGGATGGATGGATGGATGGATGGATGGATGGATGAATGGATGGATGGATGGATGGATGGATGGAATTTAATCACATGGGTCAAGGTCCTAGACCTGTTTACAAGTTAATCTCTGGCTCTCTTCCATCCTGTCTCCGCTCCCCTCACCCCCCAACCGGTTGCAGCTGCCCCTCCCTGAGCCTGGATCTGCCGGAGGTTTCTTCCTGTTAAAAGGGAGTTTTTCCTTCCCACTGTCGCCAAGCGCTTACTCAAAGGGGGTTGTTTTGATTGTTGGGTTGTGATTTGGCGCTATATGAATACAATTTAATTGAACTTAATATCAATATTATAATGCGTTAAAGTTACACGTAGCAAAGGGATTTAATTGCTACATTTTAATGAACATTTCTTTTCAGTGAACTTTTTCGTTTCAGTCTCCTTCTTTAGGGGAAAACAAAGCATAAACTGAACACATTCACAGAACTTGAATGAAATCCTGAAGCCTGAAGCAAACATGAAACAAACAGTGGTCTCCCATAATAAAGTCAGATGTTTTACTGATCCATTCATGCACCCACTACCTCCTCACTAAGTGTTTGTGACTTGACTTCTGTCTTTACTACTTCAGGACTACAAATGGCAGTTTGGGACACTGTTTTTCTTTGCAGGACGACCTAAGCTGTTATCCTGAACTTTTGTGGTTGGTCAAAACTTTCTTCAAAAAAAATCGTATTTCTTTTGTCTAAGAAATCTTATTTCCAAGGACTGAGACAGGATTTTCGCGAAAAAAGCCACATAAAATTGAAGTTCAAGCATCTGCTTGTAGAGGATCTTAACCCATGTCAGACTTATGGAATCGTACAATATAATGATTTTGGTGTGTTACAGAACTTTGCAATCCTAATACTTGTGGGCTTGCTAAGTATTTTAATTAAGCAATTAATCAGCTTTAGATGGTTGTTTCACACAGTATTACAAAGCTGTTTGAGCTTTATGTTGCCATTCTGTGTTCTTCCCAGATACATCGTGAGCTCATTAAATGGTGAACATCCATTACAGTGCAAGCCTGCTATGTGCCTAAAGATAACAATTTCTGAGGAGATGCATACATGTACTCTGGAAGCAACACAGCATGTCAATACAAGAAAAAAAATCAGTTACTCAGCAAGCTAGGAGTGCTTTCAGCAATAGAAAGAACTCCTTTAGCCATCCACATCTCTCTCACTCCATATCTTCCTCTAACTTGCTCTCTAAGGATCCCTCTCATGTTTTCCACACTGGCCTATTAGAGTGTACATCCAGGCTGTGCCACATTAAAATCCCTACAACCCAGTGCTTGTGGACTCAGATAAAGATCCCTCTTTTTTACTGAATAGTTTGATCCATCTCAGACAGCACACATTACATTAATATTCTCCCGCAGATCAGAGACAAAGGAGCCACAGACCCATGTGCTGTACTGACTGGTGTGTGTCATCTGTGCATCATCCAGAAAGAGAGAAGGAGAATGAGACAGAGGAAGACGATGAGGCAGGGATACTCAAATATATGGTAACACTGCATGAATTTTTCATCTGCCAGCAGCTGTTTTCATAACCTTTTCACAGGGCAACTACTGTGGTTTTCTCAGTGCCAGAGAGTCACTGGCACATCAAGTCTGGTAGCTACTGGAACCTGAGGGAGCGTGAAAAAAAAACAGAAGAGGTGGGGTCACTGGTTATGGTGACAGGTCAACTGTGGGAGGAAGAACGTGTTAGTCTCTTGGGTTTTTGGTTAGGTTTGATGAGGCAACAAACATGTGTGCTACTGTGAATGGACGTCCCTGGCAGATTTTCCTCAGAGGGAATCAGGCAAGAGACAGCATGCTTATCCCTGGAGAAACTGTCCAACCCCCTGTGCCAATTTGGGTCCTACTGCTGGTGCATGATGGGAAAGAAAAATATCCCTCCCTCCTTTTCCGCTACCCTGTGAAAAGCACCCTGACCTGAATACAGATCCAGATGAAAAACACTTGCCCTGTAGATGAGGGCTGACACGACTTTCGGAGTGTTCATCATCTAAAAATCCCCCCCTCCCCCTTCTTGCCCTTCAAGGTGAGATTTGGGGTGTAGAGACTGCATCATCATGCTCTGGCTCGTGAAGCAAGTGAGAAAGCATGAGGAAAGACAGGGAAAGCACTGCGAGGAGCGAGAAAAACAAGCAAATGTGACTGCGCAGTTGAGAGCTGCAGCCCCAGATTCACAATCATACTGGGAATCACAACACCTTTTAATAATTCAGGATGAATAGAGGAGAAAAATTCTGCAGCAAGCAAAGAAGCCAAAGAAATGACAGGGAGAAAACGAATCCAACAACACTCTCGGTGTAATAACTCCCAGTCTGGACATACTGTTTGTCTGAATGACTGTTTTAGGGTTATGCTATAGTATGTCAGTGTATCGAAATATCTTTTAGCTCTATTTTTGGTCTTGGCTTGACAGATTCTTTGGCAACAGTCTACATCACCATGATGTTTTCATTTTTATACAGTTACGGATAGGAATTAGGTGGGTGATGGACTGTGTTCTGTCTGCACCAAATGACACATATTAAATACCAAACTAAAAGCATACACAGTCATCGTGGTTCAGTTTTTCCTATCACCGTTACAATTTCTCAGACAAGACTTTGCATTTAGCACAAAGTCAAATTCTAACTGAAGTTTGAGTCAAATTAATCGGGCCATTTGATTTTTCTACTTCACTCGAACCTGGCCCAGACAACATCTCATTCTGTCCCAGTATTCTTAATTTCTCACCACTGGCAAGAAGGTAGAGAACAGAAAAAAACATTTGCCAATTAGTTGGGGCCCTTGTGATTTTGCCACTCTTGCTAACAATTCCAATTTACATTAATTATTCATTTTGAGGCCGCACACACAGTCCCTGCCAGAAGGAAAGAGGAAGTGCTGCGGTGAGATCTGATCATTTGTGTTGATGCTGTCCTGTTTGAAATACCATCACTTAGTCTGTCTGTTGTCCTGCCTTTTTTTATGGCTGACTATCTGGATAAGGTTGTAATTGCAACATGTTGAAAGCCCACTCTCTGCGTATGGGACTACAATATATTCTGTTATATAAAAGAAAGAACACAAATTTCCGGATGCTTCCAGACATACCTCTTGTAACAATGTTTGTGTCTAAACATGATAAAATAGATTTGTGTGACCTCTGTTATGTGTTTAGTCTGTCCTTACGCATCCCTAACAGTTTCCCTCATGGATCAGACAAAAAAAAAAAAAGATAACACCTCGCCTCGTTGCTAATACTTCTATCTTCTTTCAACAATGCCCTGTTTACTGTTGTGACTGGAGATAAGCAGGATCTGTGAGTGTTTACAGGGCTGCAGGGGCTGAGCATGCCGAACTGTGGGGGTCACAGAGCTGGTGCTGAGAGGTCACGGCCTTTATGTTCAGACAGACTCTTCGGGGAACAACACTTTCTTTGCCCAGCATAAGTCTAAACACAAATGCTAACACGCAAGCACACTTCTCAGACGTGTCTTATTAATCATACGCCAAAGAAGAGGAAGCGAATACACACAGCGGGGCTGAGCTGACTGCAGAACGAGGGAGCCGACCCAGCAATGAATCATCACCAACCCAGACAGATGTTGCGTACTTGTTGCTGCTCAAGACAGGAGACTAATTTGCACAAACAAGGATAGAACAAATCCATTACTTACTTCGATCTTAAGTTGCAACAATTGCTGTAATCATAAGTCTAACATTCATTATAGAATTACATGTTCTGAGGTGTAAATTGCGAAATTAGTTTGACAAAAAATTGTTTTATGTTCAAGTTATGTTTTTAATCAGCAAACAGCTTGATCTCACTTTTTTTTTTTTCAAGCATTGAAAAATTTGTTCTTTTTACATCAGGCACAGGGTAAAAAATGAATTTGAAAGAAGTAAGAATAATGTATGGTATTTTAAACTTATATATATATATTAATATGCTCCCATATACTGCACAGCTTATGGTACATGATCTGTGCCATGTGCACTTCAGCTTTTTTGATTTGTGAAGCCACTGATAGCAAACCCTGCACCTTTGGGGCTGAATCATATAATTTCTGCAAATATGCCATACTGTCTGTAATTTCACAAACTAGAGTCACATGGCAGGATGCTAATGATAACTTGCCACAACAAAATAATCTCAGTCAGCACATTTCCATTTAAAAGATTATGTTCTTGTTGGATTGTCGACTAAATCTGTACTGAAAACAGTGCAGACCAAAATTCTGTACAGCTGTTGGGTCTTCAACAACCCTGCAAACAATACAAACAATTTTAGTCAAACATGATACAAAAACTTGAACAAAAGCAAACAAAAAGAATTATGCTTTTACAGCTTTAACTCTTAATTTGGCACAACAGTTGTCAGCAAACACTAAAACAGAACTTTATAGTACAAACTGTTTGGTTTCCCACAGGCATGATAATATCACATTCTTCAAAAGGACTATGTGGCCCACCATGAGTAGATGAGTAGTGTATAGAGAGAGAAAAAAAAAAAAACGAGCTGTTTAGTTCTATAGAAGTGCTTGCACCTGCTAGGTGGGAGGAAGAGAGCTGAAGAGGGCTCATGCATATACGGATGTAACAACAGTAGTGTGAAACTCCAACAGAGAGAGCGAGGCAGAGAGTGTACATATGCATGTGCGTGCATGTGTGTGTGTGTGCACCTGCAGCCCAATTGCTCAACTGTTCCCACACAGTGCCAAGAGCTATTCCGATCAACAGGATAATAGTGCCATCACCTCATGGTTTCATAAGCTGGGGCACCATACACAGATGAGAAACCAACTGAATGTATGCATTCTAACAGACAGCTGCAAACCAGTACTGTGTGTGCGTGTGTGTGCGTGTGTGTGTGTGTGTGTGTGTATTGCAGGGCCTGCTGTGAGGGGCGCTGACAGATTGGGATGTAGGCGTGCTTTCCTTCACACTGCCACATCATGTAGCTTGTACTGCATGGAGACTTTGGGACAAGGATGATATTAACATCATAAACAAGGTGTGAAATTTGGAAATAAACATAGTTTTGATGAAATGCTCGCCTTCTAAAAATGGGAGGGGCTACTGACAGGTAATCCTTCTCCCTTTTAAAACCCCCTCCCCATCCCCATCCCCATCCCCCCACCACACACACGTGCTCCTTTTGCCTTTTTTATGACTAAATATCATCATTTACTTACCTAAAACATTAATTACTATTGTAAAGAACATATTGTTGCTGCTGTAGAAAAAAAATGCTACTTTTACTAACAGTTCTCTGCAAAGTTCTCTGCGGGGAATGAATCTGAATACCAAAGAAGGTAAACTGCAGAAAGAGCTGTAGAATAACACTGCCTAAAACACAGGCGCATAAGAGACGTGCCAGCTTATGTTGACTACCATAAAGAATGGTGCATGCAGTGTGCCAACAAAAGAAATAATGAAAGAGCCGCAAGAGGAGAAACAAAGACAGAACAGGGCTTAAAGTATGCAAAGCACCTTTAATCTTGTTAACTGGAGTGGTTTTGGCCGTACATGCACTGTGTGCATAAATGCGAAGAATGAGTTTCAAGATCAATAGATAGTTTCATCATTATGGGTCAGGCCACATCTGGAGGATAGCAGGGGTTAATCAGGGGTTAATCAGAGAAACAAATTAAGAGAGTTCATTTGAGTGAGACAAATACATATATATATATATATATATATATATATATATATATATATATATATCTATATATA
>JAVDPK010003180.1:53459-69103 GCA_034780415.1 Cichlasoma orientale | reverse complement strand
CTCTCATAGTGGAGAAAATGCGATCAATGGTGTTGAGGGCCCAGCTCGCGATATCCATAATTCTTGATTCTATTTGTTTTCGGCAGTGTGTGAGTGAGGCTCTTCAGCAGCAGCAAGCAGGGAAAAAAAAGGGAGGGCAGGAGAGAGAGATAGATGCGACCGTCTCCTTCGAGAGGCAGTCGAAGGAGACGGTTATCAGTCGTGTTGCTATCAGACTGAGAGCTGCCACTGTGTGCTTCATGACTTTTAAATCACACAACTATATAGTCCACATTTATATGTTCAAATTAGAACTGCTCACCATAAATCAGCTAAATCGGCCCCATCTCTTCTAATGAGAGCAATTATCAGACACTAATTGCTTTTCTGACTGTCTTCTACCTCGTTCTCGATCTTTCATCTCTGTGTATTTTTCACCCCCTCCTCACCATCCGCGATTTCTCTTCCAGACTGCGGAAGAGAAGATGGTTTTCACGGTTTTCCTTCATTAGGTTCCGCTCTATAGTTTCCCTCCCTCAAGAGATTTTTTTCTTCTTCCGTCTCTGCTGTCTTAGTAAGAATTTCGGGTCCAGACTTTCCAGATTTAACAGATGGGTTCTTTGATTACTGGATGAACATCAGAGCCTGTTCAAAGTACTGAGTATCTGCCATCTTTCCAACAGATTGACAAGTAGACAAGTTTCGTTTGAGTGCGCCAACTTATTTTGACGTAGTCCTCTCTGCAAAATTAAACAAAATAAATCTCAACAGCTCAACAATGCACAGCCATGTTGGTCACAAAGACTTTACAAGTGCAGTTTTGTCTTAAATTTCAAGGATATCTGCCCCTTTTTTTTTTCTTCTTTTTTTTTGTAGTTTTGGCCATCATTTGTAGAGGTTGTGATAATACTTTACTAACAAAACTGAGAGGTGAGAGTATTAGGTGGGCTTTTAGATGGGGAGCTGAGGCTATGAGGCTAAACAGATGGTCAGGCCTGAGACTGAGAGGTCTTTCAGGTACAGTAAATATGATGACAATCTGTATGCTGTTTCCAGAATGCAGGTTTAATGGTTTGGCTCAGTTGGAAATAGTGGCCAAAATTTATGAAAAGTTGTGATAAATAACGTTTTGTTTTTTTAACTCAGGCTTTTTAAATCTCTTATCTCACCCCCAGAGGCAGTGCTTAGCAGTGGCTGACTCATAAGTACAGAGTCACCATGAATCTGTCAGTTTTTCTGTGTCTAAATAGGAAACTGGTGATCCCCAAAACTCATTTAATAGTGTGCACTAAGTCCACTTTCTTGTCTTGCAATATCCTGATATGGCTGACTGAGACTCTTCCTAGACGTACTTTGTTTTACTTGTGTGATGGCCACAAGGTTTTTGGATCAAACAGTTAATGTGGGACCCCTCATCTGGGGGCTCCTTACCGTATAATCTTCAATCCTGATGTGGGGCTACACTGAACAGTAATTGTAGCATTTGCAAGGACGGAATTCAGGAATCTCAAAGCCATAGTTTAAGTCTGTTTCAGCTTCATTCTGCAACAACATTGTGCCCTTGAATTAAGAACAGTCATGATAACAATCTTAAAGTGGCACTGATCCCTTCTAAGGCTTAACCCACAGCTGTAACCTGAAAGCTGTCTGTTTGTAGCAATTATAATTTGGCAACAATTAGGACAAAATTGGCATTAGCAACCTAAAACGGATCAAGGATAGAATTAGATGAATGACAAGAACCTTTTGAAGTTTGCACAGCCTGCAGCTGACCTCGTATCACCTAGCTTATGTTAAGGGCTACCGGAGGCCTCACAGGGCAGCTTTGCCGTCACCATCCCTATCACCCTTGTACTCGTGAGACAGGGCTGAGGTCCATATGAAAATGGGGATGAAAGGGCTAAGCTGCCCTCAGAGTAAGAAGCTTCAGCTGGATGGACTGCTAAGTCTTAATGAGGACAAGCTGCTCTGAATTATGGCCATGCCCATGGCACAGTTAATACACTTAGGCCAAAACTGTATTAATGCATACTTTTACAGTCACACTGGGGCAGGCGGAAAGGGTAACATGACAGTTCATTTTTTAAGAATTGTCTCTCTGTGAGTTTCATTAGTTTTTTTTTATTATTATTCTTTTGAATTCAAAAGCAGTGTCTGATTTTCATTAGTTTATTATCAGTAAATTATTATTTATTTTTACTTTTGTCAGTTTCAAGTTATTACAGTGACCATTGTGGGGTTTTCTTTCTTTCCTTTTTCTTTAAGAGAAGGGTACCAACTATATATATATATATATATATATATATATATGACACACACACACACACACACAGCCTCTTGCCCTTGGGCAGCCAGGATAGGCTCCAGTCAATGGATCAGAGACAGTAAATAAATATAAGTTAGAGCAGGTCATGATTTCAAAGAGTCCTCTGGATTTTAATCTGTGCGTACACATACTCTCTCATAGAGTTAACAGGCCAGCGAGTCCTATATGCACCATGAACAGTGGTGTAACTTCCAGTGCGGATTGGTGGGCATATCCGTCTTACTGTTCAGAATGGTATTTTTGTCACTCCTCCAACTTTTAGCGTTTCCGTTTGGCTGTAGTATTAAAATCTCTTTAAACATTATCCTCTTACTGCCCAGCTGCCAAAATGAAACTCTGAGTGGTTAATGTGACTCATGTGACTCATGTGAGTCACCTTCAGTGTTGTTATGTACTTGTGGAAATTAACCTTCCCTTGAGCATCAAGTCATTTGTGAACTTTAACTGCCCCAGGTTTCACCTCAGGCAATATACAAACTGAGACAGACTGCATTTTGGCACATTGTCTTGGGTGTAGGATGTTGGAGTTATAATCAGCCTAAGTACCGGCAGGTACTACTACTACTTTGTCACTGGTTTCTCGTCTTGAAAAGTGTTATATAAATAAGTTTTACTTACTTACTCAGGGCTTAAAGTTATTGCCACCTCCTCTGCTTTTTGAAATGTCATTTATTCAAAAGATGATAGAACTCATAAATCAAAGATCATGTAGGAAAATTCTTGGTTGCAAATATTATGTTTTATATATATATTATTGTATTTTTTTATTCAAAACTTCATTGTTGTTGAGTACACTGGTGCTTTTAAATGTTTTTATATAGTTTCGAACAACTTTATGCATTTGGTCTATAATAGGGTAACAATAGTTGAATACAGGCCTAACCCATTGAAAACACATTATCTAATCATATCTGTTTTGTTAGATCAGAATCCATTACATAATTTTGATATACCAGTACACTGAAGAACCTCTGTGAACTCGGTATGCTCCCTGTCCAACGCAAACATTGCGTTTACACAAAAAGAGTGGTGTCTGACCAATTTAAAAGGAGTGTTTCACACGCTATATGACTCTTCTTCCACAAAACAATTATCCCTATGAATTTTAGTACTGGAAATCTTTACACCCTCCTACTCTCCCTGCAGAGAGAAAAAAATATATATCTTCCAATTTTTAAATCACCAAATATCAGTATTAGTCTTAAAAATCCTATATCAGTCAGGCTTTATTAGCAACATGCAGATGTCACATATTTCCTTCAGATACCTTAGAGCTTTTAGATAGCAGCTCATTGTAGTTTCCTGCAATACTCAGCAAATGTTGACATACTGTAGCTATGTGAATTCAGATATGTGAAATAAGCAAAGAGAAGCTTTCAAAACAAAAGAAAGAGGCAGCAGTGAAGTATGTCCTGTCACAGTTCAATGTGTTGGCTTTGATGGTATGCCAGCTGTCTCGTTCTAGGTTTTAAACATACTTTCGTGAACTTAAAACAGTATTTACTGGGGCTGCTTTCCAGACAGTGTACGGATATAAAGAAACAAGGAGAAAGCATGTGTATCCCCTATACATGAGCTCCAGCTGTTAAAAACAAAAGTGAAAAATATAACATTCAGTTCTGCATCTGAACGCAAGCTGCTTAGACTATTTATTAATTGCATGATGTAAGGCAGAATAATTCAAATACATCAGTTGTATCATTTTATTTATTTCTAATGTGTACAGAGGTCTTCTCCTGATGAAATAATGAAAAATTCTATTAGTTTTTGTATGGAACAAACACTTTTGATTTCTAAAAACACCTTTTCTCTTTAACATAACTGGAGAAAAACTGCAAAATGTGTGCCATGACTCAGGGTTCAATGAAAACTCTTGTTTACTTTAGTTATACTATTACTGTTGAATATCCTACCTTTTGCATAGGAAGTTCTAAACCAAGTTATGTGCATTAGTCTTTAACCAGTGTGATTCTGCAGTACAGTTTGCACTTTCCTGGGATATGATTGTGCTATGTGTCATACTGAGCGGTATGACACATAGCACAACACCTCAAAAAAAACTAACAGACTGCGTAAAACCGTTCAGTGAAATACATTAGAAAGAAAAGAGGAAAAATTAGGATAATAAATCAGTGGATTAAAATATGAGTGTCATCGTACTAAAAGTGTTGGCAGTCACCAAAATCTTCATTTCCAGTGGACCTGGCAGTTGCCGTAAAACATTCCTTTAGGTTCAAGCTTTTATGCAGATTGACAGAAAAAAGAAATGTTCCAGGTCTTTATTTTACCTTTTAATGAGGCCCACGTATGTAGAACATGAGTAGGAAGGAAGCGTTCCCAAAAACGGCAAAAGAAATAAAGATAGAACGGTGACTGAGCCTACACATTGACAGAAATGGCCACCACGGCATTGAGTATACAGTGATGACTCAGGGATTTGCAGTTTGTAACAACACAGCACCGTAATAAATGGTGTCTAACTTGTAAAAAAACAAAACAAAACTGAGCTGATGCCCCAGAAAATGACTAATGCAGTGTGAATTTTATCATGCCAATGTAAGCATTCAGCTGAAAGTGGCACATATACACCCTTTAATTTCTTTGAAGAATAAATGTGTAAACGTATTGACAAATTTAATTTTTTTTATAAGCAGCAGGAACATTTTGACGCTTTATGTGAATTGACTTTTCCTGATGCATGTGTTTTGCTCACTTATTCTGAAAATGTAAAGAAGTCAAAAGACAAATGTCAGAAAAAAGTGTGCACTAACAGTACTGTCAGTGCAAGAGTAGTATTCAGTCAGGTCTGACCAGTTAGGGGAGCTGATGTGGTGACAGTTGGTTCTGGGATGCTCATTGTTGAGCTGTCTGCAGAAGTTGCATAAACCCGTGAGATGGAAGGCACTCACCTCATGATTCCACTTCCTGTCTTTCTCCATCATGTACTACACTAGATAACTGACAACATAGGTCTTAGATGGCTCGAGTAACAGTTGTGACAGATGTGGTATGTTGGTAAATCAAGGTACAGTAGGCACACTGAGCCCCCAGACATCTCTAGGTCCTTCACCATAGCTGTCGTCATCCATCAGAATAGATTGCTCTACATTCAGCACAACAGGTTGAATCATTTCTGTGGGAGCAGCAGCCACAGCCCACAGCCTCCCAGGGTAAATGTCAAATCCACCATTAGGAAGGAGCCTGGTAGGAGCCTCCAACGCCTTTTTGCCTTCACATCGTCACAGTCTTCACAGCTCCCACAGCACAGCTGAGCTGTAGCATCAGATCTGGGCATTGATGAGTGAGTGAATGTGTACGTGTGCCAGAATTTTTTTATCTGGATATTTGTCTGTTTTTCTGCATACAAGCGCCGTGGTTTTGTGTCTGTGTGACTTCTATCTGCTGTTCAGCTACATAAGACACTGTATATACATGAGATTCTCATAAATGAGCTGCCAGCTCACCCATAGAGACTGTGCTGTCTAATTAGCTGCCCTGCCATCCATACCTTTACTACTCGAAATGAATGCTTCAACAGTGTCTCAGGTTTTTCTGTAGTCGTGTGACATTCCCTGCAGAGAAAGTCATGGAAATAAACCTCCCGCCCAGTACCCCTTCTAAAATTTGTATTTAAAAGCAAGCGTTTGGTTTGAATATTTTATGTTGCGTTTGAAGAAAGCAACTTCCAAAATTACTTATCCCAATTTAACCCCTGGTGTCAGATAGCGGTAAAGAAGAGGGTAAAGTGAATCACCCACACATAATTCCATGTGCTTCTTAGAGACAAAGGCCTGTAGCCTCTCGCTCTCGCTCTTGCTCTCTCACACACACACACACACACACACACACACACACACACACACACACACACACAAACTACTGGCTTTTCTAAGGGTAATCACATCTCATCTGGTTTTGGGGCGGGGGGCATCATTTCCCAGTTGAGTGGAAATCCTGATAGGTGCTGACACTTCCACTGTGTAATATAATATCTTCGAAGATAGCACCTTGGAAATTGCCTTAGCTGTCATGAAAAGTACAATTGATTCCCTTGACAGATAAAGCAAGAATAGAAGTGGTCACTTTGGACTTGGACAAGACTTGTTAGGCCAGATGGATGTTGGAGTGTTTATTCTTAACATCTAGCCTTTGACTGCTGAATGAAATGTGAAGATAGTAATGAGCACTTGAGTGAAGACAACAGTGACGGGACCACTGGTGTGTGTTGTATTATGAAGTATGAATACTTCATGTTTATAAAATAATTACATTAGCACATTTCCCAGTGTGTAGAAGAGATAAGCACTGCCTTGTGCCGAAGGTTACAGTCCCACTTTCCCTCTCTGTTCTTTCACCAACATAACCACTCAGACCGGCCATAATAATTCTCATTTTGTATGGCACAGTCCCAGGCATGTAATTGCACTCACAGAGAGACGTGTAATATTATGCACACCCTGGAAAGAATGTATCAGAAGAATATTACACATGCTTTTAAAATGTCCTTTCACAGTATTGCCACTGACATTGCTGTAGCATTTGAAGGGCACACAGTGGGGTTGCACAATCTGCAAACTGGAAAGAATGTATTAAAGCATATTTTTTTTGTGTGGGACCAGTTTAGTGTTCCACATTCCCATTGAATAAACATAGCCTAGTTATAGGGGCACAAGGTAACTTGCATGTTTCCCTATCTACTATACAAAACCAGTTTTTAATTTCTTGCATTAGTTTTTCCTATTTTGCCCTATTCTGTTTGTAGTTTTCTATAAATGTCCATCCCTCCCTCCCTCCTTCCATCCCTCCATCCCATCCCATCCCGTCCCGTTCCCTTCCCAGGCCAGATGAGGTATATAATCACTCCAGTGGGTTCTGGGTGTTCCCCAGGGTGTCATCCAAGTTGGATGTGCCCAGCAAACCTCCAAAGTGAGGTGGCCCTGTAGGCAGATGCACGAACCACGTCAGCTGGCCCCTTTCAACATGCAGGAGCAGCAGCTCTACTCGTGTGTTTGCACTGAAATTAAATCACTTAAGTAAACATCACGGAATACTGAAGAAGTCTAACTTAGCGGGGAGAAGCAGCTACCATGGAATTTCCTTTTGATTTGGAGGATAAATGAAGGCAAACCAATTCATTAGGACCCACCCACCTATGTTTGAGAATTGAGAGAAATTAAGTGTAAGATTTCGTGATAGACAGCACCTCAGAGAAATTATGACATGGAGCATAGGAAGTGAGGAAAAGAGTTAAAAAAAGCTTGAGAAAATGAAGAGAGAGGTGAAAGACTGTGAAATGACTTGAGGAACCCAAGCGACAGATGGAGCTAAAGATGGATTGATGTCTTACAGGTAAATGAAAGAGAAATTAGATGGATGTGATAATATCAATTTTAAAAAAAGGGTTATATATTTTTGGTAGAAAAGTTATATTGTTCTGTTTTAGGAATGATTGTAAGATGTAGTCAGTTTAAAACGGAGTCTGTGACAATGGCCTAATGGGTTAGGATAAACAAATAAAATGATGTCCCTTACTGGAAAAAAAAATCCAGTTGGCTGTTGTTGCCGATAGTATGCCCTACGCTAGATTAGACCCAGCAGAAGCAAGCATCGGGGAAGCTCTGCTCTAATTGGGGATTAGGGTAAGTTTGATCAAGGAGCAGAGCTGATCCAATCTATTGGACAATATGGTGGTATATGGTTTTACAATAAAAGTTCTGTTAAAAAATGAAGAGTTTCTGTTCAATAAAATGCTACGGCTTGTCATTTGAAAGTAACATTAAGTGTTAACTCAGCAAAGATGTTCACATTGACTCGCCATCAGCTGACCATCTTTTACTGACGTCTAATCTTGGTTCAAAAATAGTTTTCAAAATTAAAATTGTACTGATGTTGGAGACGTTTTGCCGTTGGCTGGACATCCATATAGATCACCTGAAAGTCCTTGTTGGACTTTCTGCCATGGAAAAAATTTTATTCACTAATTGTTTTATATTATCCTGTTATCAATTAGAACAAAATTAAAACAAAATCTATCTGTGTAGGTTCTTAGTCATGCAGGTCATGGTAGTTCCAAGAGCTTGAAAAAAAAAAAAAAAAGGCAACTGGACTTCTTTACATTTTTGAAGATGTTTCACCTCTCATCCAAGAGGCTTCTTCAGGTCTAAAATCAAAAGTTGGAAAGTCCGAGGTATATAAACCGTAGTGGGGGGGTTGTCCCCTGTGGGGGTGGTCACTGACCCACTATTAATCATGTATGTCATCACATGAGGCAAGGTGTGAAAAAGGCATGAGTCATTACCACTAGGGGTTTTGGGTGAAACCACTGTGAGATCTTGCCCCTATGAGTTGACCTATTGAGGTCACCTGAAGTAAGGTGTGAGAGGTGAGCCGCCTGGGAAGGGATCTCAAGACTCCATTGTAGGTGGCTGAGAGCTGGGGTCATAAGCCACCACCTTTGTTCAATGATGGTGGTTCACAGTGGACATAGATGGCCCCCTTTACTCCTCAAACCATCTGTCTTTCCAAAATGTGAACATTGGCATCCTCGAAATAGTGGCCTTCATCCTTTAGGTGCAGATGTACAGCCGAATTGAGGTGGCACTTCTGTGTTGTCCCATGTGTTTGTAGGGTGGCTTTTTTTTCTTAAGCTTTTGAGCCTTAAACAAAACCTCTTGCTCTGTTGTCCATTTCTTACCCAACTGAGCTTCCTGATTCAGACATTGTTCAACATACAACAAAAGAAACTGAAGTTACACCTAGATAATTTTAAATGGATTAAAAGGGTCGTTTACAGACCACCCTGAAAACTGACCTTTTTTTTGAGCCATAGCACAAACCACTGCTGCGCAATGATGTGCTTTAACTTTGTAATGCTTAAAGCTTGTAAAATCAAGTCAAAACTGAGGGTTATCTTCCAATTTACAGACAGTATAAAAACTTCAGCAAGGGTTTGAGCTGTCACTTGGGAATGGATCTCGGCAAAAGCAAAAGAAATCAGTTTAGACTTGAGAAAAATAATAATTGATGCTCACAAAGCTGGAGATTGATATACAAAGTTATCGCAGCATTTTCATTTTTGTGCTTTATTCACTTTTGAATTCGATCAACAAAGGCGTTATATCGTGAGTGAATATCCCTGTGTTAGGATAGGTGTGTTCACAGCAGTGTCTGCTTCTCGCTCAGGGGAGGAGGTGTGCAGAGAATCTCAAGCTGTCTTGTTGACCTATCTGTGGAGAGAGAGAGAGAGAGCGCTCTCATTTGGAGTGGTGTTTCAGGTCTTGTGACTGTAGGGCTAATATTTACCCTCCTTGTGGAAAATATTGTACTTTCTTTCTAAATACTATGTTACATAAGTACTTTGTTATGTTCTCTCTGTCTTGTGTTTGGTGCTGAGCAGGTGTAGTCCGAGGTGAGCTTTGTCTGAAAGCTGCACAGTGAGAGTGCTCTGTAATCAACAGTTTCTGGATAGAAAAACAAAATATTTAAGAATTCAATTTTGATAAATTATGATGATTTCTTAGAATTCTTAGAATTGTAAAATTATAACATGTTTTTGAGAAATAGTTGATTTTTAAAACCAACTGGCTAAAACAGTTTTAGGATCTTAGATTTTAGGCCCTGAAAGGTTTTTACATGTGGGCTTTCCATGAATGCCTTTGGTGGGATTAATTACATTAGGTAGAACAAGAGATGAATGCATAGTTCCAGACAGTAATCAGTGTCTTCAAGGAAGCTTTGGTGTTTCTGTGATAGTGCAGTAGAACTTAATACCTCTATTATCTGTCCTCCTTAGTACTTAGGCTGATTCCTCTCTTTATACCCTACAGATCTGATAAATGCTGTGTCAAACTCAATTTAGTTGTCTGTATTATTTCTTTAGAGATCCCTAGAGATTAGATGTATTCCTGGTTGTAGGCCTGGCCCTGAGTTTTTAACTCCTGAAGCAATATCAGCCCAACAGCCGTCACTTAGGATAGCTGCTCCCCATCACTTTTTTTTTTTTATGTTTGTTTTTTTTTTTAGTAAATTGGACTGCAGCTCTTTTAATTGTGCAGTTCTATACAGTCTGCGGCTCTATCTTGATAAAGCTGTAGGCTTTTCCATAATGACCCATGGCTCACGCTTTTGAATACATGCCATGACAAATAGATGAGATACACTCACAGAAATAGTAGTAATGATGTTGTTTTTTTTCAGGGAGTTAAAGGATTATCTAATAGCATTACTGAAAACATCTGTCTAAGCATCATCCCATATTTGCTGTGTCGCCCTTCTCTCGGTTTACTCATCCCTGGCAGATGTTCAATGGCTCTAGTTTGACTGTCATAATTTATTGGGGGGGGGGGGGGTTTGTCCGATTTTTTTTTTGTGTGGTAGACATGCAGCCCAGAATCTATCAGTGAAATGAAGTGATATAAGGGAGAGGCATCAAGTGAAAGCAGAAGAAGTAGACATCATTTAATCCTTTTGCTCAGGGCCCCATGCCAAATTTATTTTTGGAAGGGAGTAGTTTGTCAGGATATTTTCTATGTTATACGTGCAGAAAGCAGATTATAGATATCAGATTTGCTAATATTACAAGGCCAGCAGCAAACAGCTCATCTGTCTTATGTAGACTGTCCTCTCCTCTTTGTCAGTATCCACATTTTCATCTTTTCTGACCTGATCTCTCTTTGTGCTCTTTAGAAAACGCTCCTGTTTCTCTGCTTCTGTATGCCTACACTTGTGTTTGCCACTGAACTCAAAGAAATAATGGAAGTTCATCTCTGTTTGGCCCCCGTGCTTACCTTTGGGGAGAAGCCTCTTTTTCTGGCCCAGTCTGCTTTTCCCTTTGCCGGTGCTTACTCACACAGTAACGGTGGGCTAACAGGGGCTAATATCTGAAATGTAATGGAATTCAAAGATGAGCTTTTTCAAGACAGGAAATAATCCACGTGTTTTGTGTAGAGGAAAGGTGAGCTTGTGTTTTAATACACATTTGTGCATTTGTGTTTTGTCTTGGGATTCAAGCATGCCACATATGCTCATTTGTGCCGTCTGCCCGCAGTGGCAACTGTGTAAAAGCAGTGTTGTTGCACCTGTACCCACCTTGCTGACCTGCTTGTCACTTTGTTTCCTATGAGGCCACTCTGCTACCTTTGCTATTATTAGATTTCAGTTGGTAAAATGTCGCTGGCAAGACAGTGTGGACACTTACTGTATTGTATACTGCAGCTGTACTGTGTTTCCGAGGGTAGACTATCACAGACAGACTATGGATTATACTTACAGTTTTTTCCAACAGTTTTCAACCAACATGTTTGAAATGTTTTAAGGCTCCAGGTAAAAATTTGTGGTTAATACTTTTTTTTTCTACAACCTCAGTTCCAAATAAGGTGGGATAATTAAAAAAGGTAAAAGAAAAAAATTATAATAATTTAAACCCTAAGTTCTCAATTTTCCAATTTGATGTCAGCAACGTGCTTTAAAAAATGTTGCATGTACTTAAATATTTCCAGATCTCTGTTGATAAAGTGTTTGAGCTGCTCAAAGTGTCGGGGGCTCCTTTAGGGGGATTCTGAAGCAAACATTTTGTTTTGAGCTCTTATTAACATTTGGTACTTTTCCTTGTATATCAAGATTTCTCCAGTCTCTGAATGTTTTAATGATATTATTTACCATAAATAAATTAATTTACTCAACTTTTTCAGTCTTTTATTGCAACTTTTTTGAAACATGTGAATGGCATCAGATTCAGGGAGTATAGCAGGCAGGCTTTGAACCATTTCAGGCTTTATTAACCCTCTAACACCGGGCGATTGCCGCCGATACACCTGTTACCTGCCCTTACTTGCCGCGAACAGCTGGTTAACACAGAGAGTATCACTGCCGAGATGTAAGATCAAACATACTTTGAATTAATGTAATTACGTGACAGTCTGCCCTATTGGAAAATTTCAAATGGTTTCTGAAAGCTGAGAAATTGCCCTTCACACCCAAGATATGGTTATTACGGTACTTGTTGCTGGAAGTCTGCGAACGGCGGGACATTTAAAATTCATTAGGTTTGGTATTAAAGGGTTAAAGAGTGTCTAATGTGTATTACATAAGTTCTCAATAAAATGTAGCTACTCTACAATTTTTTTAACCAACAACATAGTTGAGATACATTTTATTGAAACATTTGTTTTATTATCAGCAAAGTAGAGCCAGCTAGTTCAAAGTAGCCTTCTGACACCTCTGATTATATGAAAAGTATCCTAAGCAGCAGCTGAAGGTATAATCAGAGTGTGTCTACACAAGTTTGCATAGATCACGGGCCAGATTTACTAAGCAGGGCAAATTAGCTTTAGGATACAGTTGCAGAATTGGGCTGATGGGAATGGAAGATTCTGTGGGTGGTCTACTAACAATGTGCTCATTTATAAACAAAAACAAAGCCAGTTCATTTCAACCATGACTGTCAAATTCTAACAAAAGCAGTGCAAATTAGCAGGGCAACAACAAGCAGACATAATGAGGGAGAAAGTTAATCTACTACCAGAGATAATGGAGTGTAAGCACAGGTTTTAAGCATGTGTTTCTCTTTGGAAACAGCATGGCAGATCAGATCCAGGAGAGGCAACTAAAAGAGAATCAGTATGCTTTTAAAATCATTTTGACTGTGTGAGGTCTTGCAGGTTGAGACAACCATTCTCTGGATAAAACTGACAACACAGGTGGAGCGCAGGATTCATCCAGGGGAGGGCTGCACTATCACAAACTATTCCACTGTAGAAACCTCTCAGTTGAGGTTAAAAAAAACATGCACACACATGAGAAAAAGATGCTTTTATGCACTTTAGAGTTTTTATTGTGTTCATTTTAGACTGATGTCTGTGTAAAACCCTGAAACACTACAAATACATCTCTCACTATAAAATATAACTTAAATGTCTGAAATGCCCAATACAAGACACATACACGTACACATACACAGTCTTTTATTGGTATTACCCACTTCCCTCTGATGCTCATTGCTAAGTTCAGTTCAGTTAAGTTATGCTCTATTTCATCAAAATACTAGTATTATAGAGAACCATAAATATAGGGGGTTTGGCTCTACACATTGAGGGGTGAGGACTTAGTGAAGCATTACAGGACATGCTCACAGCTCTGAGCCATCCACCCATTCATTTATCTGCTCATTCTGATAACATCTCCCTCTGGCCTTCAAATAAATTAACACTCCTAGTGGCAACTGTCACAGCAATGTTAGTTTTTTTTTCCCCAGCATTTTGCACAATTTGCAGTGAGTTGCCTGATGCAGACCTTAGTAAATCATGTTTGTATAATTAATTTTAATCAAATCCTCACCAATTTTTGTGCTCTGGAAGGGAAATGTTTATACATACATCAGCAATAAAGAAAAACCCCATGCCCACATATCAGTCACAATATTAACACTCTGCCTCTTTAGACAGGGTTTTTGTACCATAGTTATCGACCCTTTTCTAACACACAAGTGGAACAAGACAAAAAATCTGTGTTGTAAAATTCAAGTCAATTTAACTTTCCTTATATAGTGCTAATACACAGCAACACTAGCCTTAGGGTGCTTGATATTGCAAGAATTGCTAGAATTTTAGAGGGAAAATCCCAACCATCAGACAATCCACTGTGAGCAAGCATTTGGCGATGGTGGGAAGGAAGAACTCCCTTTTAACAAGAAGAAACTTCCAGAAAAACCAAGATGAGGGAGAGGCAGCGTGATTGGTGTGAAGGAAAGAGAAAGCAAGTATAAAATTTTTTTTAAAAAGGACAACAGAGGAGACTAGATAAAAGTTAAAGACATGCAGTGGTGGCATGTAAATGCATTGGGAGTGGAAGAGAATGGCTGAGTGCATCATAGTAACCCTGCAGCATGAGCATACCACCATAACTAAGGGATGGCTCCTGAATCCAAACTGGGACCTTGTTCCATATGAGAGCAGCCTGATTCAGTATTATAATTAATACTGAAAAGTAAAAAAAAACCATTCTTCTACACTAACACTACCGGGTTACTGCCATCTTATAAAACACAACAGAGAAGCAGTTAGAATTACTACAAGGGCTTTGATCAATTGGGCACTTATTGCTTTTGGTTGATAAGTTATTACTTTTAGTACTGAAATATGCATGCACAGCTAAATGGTGCTGAGAAACAGTCGCTGTTATTCTTAAGAGATGATGGAAATCAGTTCTGCAAAATGAATATGTCTCAGGTGATAAATTAGGATTACCGTATTATTGTGAAATGAAAAGCACTGCCATACCTGCCCTTCATCTTCATCTAAAATTAACTAGTAATCTTACGTGTTTCCTGTCCTGCATCAGCAAACACTTTAGTGTTTATTTTCAATAACAGTATTTATTATACTGTTAATGCTCGATATGTAAATGCCAAAGCAAACAGTTGCCAGCAGCTGCAGATGAGCTTCAGTGTGATGAAGATATCTATATTCTGCAAGACATTCCTCTATAGTGCTTTACTGAAAACAGTGCAGTTTGCAGTATATTATAATACATCTTAATATAGAAAACCACACAAGACTCATGTCACCTTGACATAAGAACATCTAGTAATACTTGGTTTTCTGAAAAGTACAGTCTAGAGGATTTAGATCCCATTGAGTCTACCACAGCACGCACTGAGTGAAAGGCAGTGAAACATTCTGGACAGATATCCAATACATCAGGGTCAACATATTCACAATTCTGTTTGGCAATTTAGAGTCAAAATCTATTTGCATTTCTCTGGAGTAAGAAAAAAATTCAGCGACCCTGGAGGAAACCCACACACCCACCAGGAGAGCATGCACACTTATTATAGAAGGCTTTGGCTGAAGATTAAAAATAGAGCTCTATTTTATGAAAGAACCCTGATAACTACTGAGCTCTGCTGCCAAAATAACACATGATTGGTTGCTGGTATTCACTGACATCATTTTAATGAAATCAATGAGACATGCTTAATAGAAAAAAAAATCTTTATGTAGCATAAACATTGTGTTGTTTACTGATGTTTGACCACAAATGATGCAACTTTTAAAACCTTGAAATCTCGGGGAAAACTCTTTTTTTATTGTCTTACTCATTTTTGCTCTTGTCTTGTAAAGCTACTGCTGAACAAATTAATTTACATCAGTAGGGAAATAGGAGCCATGCAAATTTGTAAATTGGATTAGCCCACCTGATGATCATGGATGACTGTGAAAAATTGAGCAGTTAACCACCCTCAGCCCATTCCACTCCACCGCACCCACCCACATACACACACACACACACACACACACACACACACACACACACACACACACACACACACACACACACACAC
>JAVDPK010003180.1:30484-53359 GCA_034780415.1 Cichlasoma orientale | reverse complement strand
ACACACACACACACACACACACACACACACACACACACACACACACACACACACACACACACACACACACACATGCTAACACGCTATGACCATCATCACCCTTTGTTCAAATATCTGACAGGCTTGTTGACAATTCACACACTTGCTGAGTAGTTCATGTAATGCATCATTGTAGTGAAATGGGCTTGGCCAGTTGGGAAATGTGGGTTTGGCAGATAAGCAGTTTCATTCAGTTACCACTGGTTCAAATTTCCACTGGTTTTTGTATATTTTACCTGTAAAGTTGCTTTTTTTTAAATTATTATTACTGTGTTAAATCTGTGCAGCACCACAGTGTAGTCATATAGCCTACCACCACTGTAACCTACAGTACAATGCAGCCTGCCTTGCAGGTCAGCTTATATGCTGGATAAACACTGTAATTTGATTTGATTTTCAAGTCTTCTCAAGTATCAAGTATCTTTTTCTGCATTTCATATTCACCACAAGACTATAAAGGCAGTTTAATATTAATGGTTCTGAAATGTGCACTGCATTAATCAGATACAGTGTTTTTGAAAGTTGTAATGTTTGTAGTTGCACATGAATGTTTGTAGTTTCTTTAGATCATATTAACGCATTAACAGATTTTGTCTTTCTTAGGGAATATGTGAAACAACAGTATGAAGTTAAGGAGTGCAACTGTATTTGATACAGTGATTGTTTAGAATATGTGAATATTAAGCACTCTTTATTTTTCACTTCAATATAGTCAGTAGAGTTCCCCTGAATAAATGAAGAATAAAATAATTTCATAGACAACTAGACTCACCAGCCACTTTATTAGGTATACCTTGCTATTAGTGAATTGGACCCCCCCCTTTCCTTTCAGAATTGCCTTAATTCTTCATGGCATATATTCCCCAAATATTTTGGTTGATATTGAACATGATAGCATCACACAATTGCTGCAGATTTGTCGGATGCACATCTATGACTCAAATCTCCCATTTCTGCCATTTTGTGATATCATACACTCCCCTATAAAAGTCTTGGAACAGTGAGGCCAATCCCCTTATTTTTGCTGAAGACTGAAAACATTTGGGTTTGACATCAAAAAATCAATATGAGACAAAAGATCAACATCTCAGCTTTTTTTCCCAAGTGTTTACATCTGGATCTGATACACAGTTCTCAGAAGATGCACCTTTTGTCTGAACCCACCCATTTCTCTTGTGAGCAAAAGTATTGAAACAGTTAAACTTAAAATAAATTTAACTGAACAAGACTTAATATTTAGCTGCAAATCCTTTGCTTGGAAGGGAGTGTGTTATCCTGCTGAAAAAAAAGCCATAAGAAAATGGGTACACTGTGGTCATAATAATACTCAGGTAGGCTGTGGTATTAAAATGAATCTCAATTGTATTAAGGGGCCCAAAGTGCTAAAAAGTATGGAAAAAGTGTGAATTCCTGGTTAGAGTGGCACCTGGCATCATGATCTGCTGCTGTAGCCCCATCTGCTTCAAGGTTAGACATGTCATGCCATTAGAGATGCTCTTCTGCATACCTTGGTTGTAACGAGTCGTTAACTGTTGCCTTCCTATAAGGTCAAAGCAGTCTGGCCATTCGCCTGTGATCTCTGGAATCAACGTGACATTTTTCTCAGAGAACCGCCGTTCATTGGATATTTTCACTTTTTTGTATCATTCTGTGTAACCCGAGAAATGGCTGTTGTGGAAAATCCCAGTAGATCAGCAGTTATTGTAATACTCAGACCAGCCCATCTGGCACTAACAACCATGCCATGTTCAAAATCACTTAAATCACCGTTCTTCCCCATTTTGATGGTCTGTTTGAACTTCAGCAGGTCAACTTGATCATGTCTACATCTCTAAATGCATTGAGTTGTGATTTGCTGATTAAGTGTTTTTGTTAATGAGCAGTTGAACAGATTGTACCCCCCAAAAAAAAGGATCTGGCAAATGCAAACGTACACTTTAATGCACAACTTGAAATTAATGCACAGTGCCACAGCAAGCAGTGTAAAAACAATAAAAAGTAGACTCTAATCATAGTGTTCAGCTAACTCGCAGTTTAAAGACACTATATTGCCATAACTGTTCACTCACGACAAGAAGTGGCAGGCCACGTAAAATGACAGAGGTGGTCAGGGGATGCTGAGGGACATTGTGTGGAGAGCTCTCAGTGTCAGGCCTCCAAACTTCAGGTGGCCTTCAGATTAGCTCAAGAACAGTGCGTAGAGAGCTTCATGGAATGGGTTTCCATAGCCGAGCAGCTGCACCCAAGCCTTACATCACTAAGCGCAATGCAAAGCCTCGGATGCAGTGGTGTAAAGCACGCCGCCACTGCAATCTTGGGCAGTTTAGACGTGTTCTCTAGAATGACAAATCACGCTTCTCTGGCAATCTGAGTCTGGGTTTGACATTTGCCAAGAGAATGTATTTGTCTGCCTGCATTGTAGCAAGTGTAAAGTTTGGTGGAGGGCGGATTATGGTGTGGGGTTGCTTTTCAGTAGTTGGGCTCAGTCGCTTAGTTCCACTGAAAGGAACTCTTAATGCTTCAGCATACCAAGACATTTTGGACAATATCACGTTCCCAACTTTGTGGGAACAGTTTGGGGATGGCCCCTTCCTGTTCCAACATGACTGCGCACCAGTGCACAAAGAAAGGACCATAAAGACATGGATGATTGAGTTTGGTGTGGAAGAACTTGACTGGCCTGCACAGAGTCCTGACCTCAACCCAATAGAACACATTTGGGATGAATTAGAGTGGAGACTGTGAGCCAGGCCTTCACGTCCAACAGTGTCTGACCTCACAAATGCACTTCTGGAAGAATGGTCAAAAATTCCCATAAACACTCCTAAACCTTGTGGAACGCCTTCTCAGAAGAGTTGAAGCTGTTAAAACTTCAAAGCGTGGGCCAACATCATATTAAACCCTACGAATTAAGAATGGGATGTCACTCAAGTTGATACGCGTGTGAAGGCAGACGAGCGAATACTTTTGGCAATATAGTGTATGTTATTGACCTATTAGCTGCAGTACAACGCAGTTTTAGAATGGAAAGATTTCCATATATCATTTTTAAACTGTCATTTTTTCCCAGGCTAATGGGCCCAATAGTAGAACTGTCAGTGAAATATGTCTGCAATGTAACACATCACAAAATACTGCAAGTCTTAAATCAACAGTTATTCAGACAGTTGGTGGAAGCCTGTTAGTTTAATTTAGTCTAGAAAAATTCATGAACAGATAAGTGTCATCTGTGACAGAATGGCTTTGTGTCACAATAGGATTGTTCAAACAGGAGAAGTTTTACATTCTCTTTGTCTGCTTCAACATCTTTGAGCTTTAATGCACGGGTACCAACAAGTTCCCTGCTTTATTGTGGCATCAGAAGAAATTCCCGTCAAAGTCGGGAAAAGGAAATCATCTTCAGAGAATAGAACAGAAATATCCATTTACTTTCATGCTTACCCAACCACAGGGCAATGATGCAGTGACGAAAGGTGCTATTTACTTAAAAACACATCAGTTGTTTAAACTGTTGATAATAAATAGTGATACAATCAGCTGGCAATACATGTATTCCAATCTAACTGTAGACTCAAGGTTGTTTTTGTGGCACACACCAGTCCAGTGGTTTTTGTAGCAGAGATTCAAATCAGTTGGCAATTTCTCACACATATTGAGCTGTATGCTAAAGAGCTAATTAACAAGGACTGTTATGGAGTTCACAAGCTCCTCTGACATCTTAATTAGATCTTAATGACATTTCAGTTGGAATGGCTGAACTGAGTACCCTGAGATTAGGCCAAACCAGTGCTGATATGCGGAGAGAAATCGGAACCGGGCTAGACACGAGACACAAGTGCGTGCAGCAATAGAGAAGAGGAGTGATAGTTAAGGCAATGGAAAGTGAAAAAATCTAAATAGGGATGGATTGAAGGACATTTGGGCTTCATATCTTCACAGTAGTGTCCTGTGTTGAGATAATGTGATTGTGATTTACACTGATAGACTTTTCATGTTATTGTCCTCATTCTAATGTTTTCTCCTTATCATGCGTCTTCACTCTATTCCACTCTCCCATTGGGATATGGGACTATATGTTGCCCAGTAATTACTCTGCCCATGTCCCAGTAGCATTACACATCTCATATCAGCCTCTTAATCAGATTCTTAGCATTTATTTCCATAAAATTTCAGTGTACTTACCCTGGAAATAACTAGATACAGCTTGCACTGCCAGTGTAATAATGATATTTCTGGCAGATAGATGGCTGATTAGATACAATAATCTTCTGTAGTGCTGTGTTTTGCATTGTAGATGGTTCTGCATAGTCTGCAGTGAATTGCAGGGGGAATGTCTTTTTTCTGGTGGGCAGTATTTTTAGCTGAAAGGTTGATGCACGTTTATACAATTGCAAACAAAGTTAGCAGACTGCTATAAAAGAATAATCGCTCCAGTGAGTGAGAAGACCTTCGCATAGACCTTAAATGATCCCTATTATTGTATCATTTTTAGTAATCCTTAATGACCTGCCTGCTGTTGGCTACATATTCAAGGGTACACAAAAAGATGCGTGCAGACAATTTCAAAACCGAGAGAGAGAGAGAGTCATTGATTCAAACCTTTGAATGCAAATATTTATTTACCAGATGAGTTGCTCTGTCTCTGTTTTCCTGGGCTCAGCTGGCCTGTACTCCTTTCACTTGAGAGCAGCCATTAGGGGAGAAGGCACGGGGACACGGTGAGAGAAAAAGAGAGAAACTACATAGAAATCTAGGGGACAATGATGAGGGGCCTAGAGAGAGCACAAACTAGAGATTACATGAGAGAAATTGAGGGAGGAAAGGCTAAATAGAAACTTTATGTGAAGCCCCTGGCGAGGAGCAGAACGAGGAATAAACAGAGAGTAGATGTTGGTTGAAAGATTGGGCAGCCGGAGACACATTACTAAGAGTCTGTCGGTTGCTGCAGATGCTGTTCTGTGTGCAGCCATTTCTGTTTATCACTTTCCTCTTCTCTCCACGAGCCCTTATTCTCATCTTGGTTCTACCCCTTCTGTCTAGCCCAAATCTGTCAGAATACAGTCTCAAATACCTGGCAACAACTTCCTTTTACAAACACCCCCTTGTCTACTCATCTTCCCTCCCCTACAATGCCTCAAGCTTCTGTTCATTAGCTCTTTTTCGCCATTGCTCTCTGTTTTATTCATTTTGTTTAGTCTTTATGGGTTTACTTAGCATTTTATTTGCCCGTAAAGGGTCATATGAGAAAGCACTTGTTTTTCAGTAGCACAATCTCCAATTATTTTTAACAGACCTTGGTCCACAGATGCCTGTGTAATTTGCTAGTTTTCCTCTCAAGAAGGACATGTTTTTTCCCCTATTACATCTGCTAAGTGGAACATTAGGGCCACATGGTCTGTGTATTTCACAACCTACTTGTGGCACAAAGCATCTAGGCTGAATAGTATGTTCTCTTGTTGAAAACGTTAACTGTTGCTGAGGCTGTTCTTGCCTGTTCCTAGGCAGATGTGCAGCAAATCTTGGCTATAGATAGACTGATAAAGACCTCTGCGAACTCTAATCTCCCTATTTGTATAAGTCACACATTTCCTCTTTATACTTCTTCTTATTGTGTAGCCTTCTGTCTGTGGCCAGGTTAACTGATGACCCATTAACCCTCATCTGGCAGGGCTGTAACTATCGGACAGCTTGTACGGTGCTTTTGCCACTGGCTGCTGTTATAAAGAGCAAAAGAATAGCAGTGTGTCACCCTGATGCACTGTGACTCAGTCATTGACTAGTAACATTGTCAGATACTATATAGTGTGCTCTATCTGCAGTAAGTAGATAGGGTTCGATCTTATCCAGCTCACTCATAATAACACCGTGCCTTGCACACTATGTGTATTGATCACTATAGTAACAAACAACAATAGGCACATATGGTTTGTGACTGTACTGATGAGAGCCTCTGCCCGAATCCCAGGTTCACAGATGCAGATACGATTGTGATGGGGGATGTGACGTACGGCGCCTGCTGTGTGGACGACTTCACTGCCCGAGCCCTGGGAGCTGATTTCATGGTTCACTATGGCCACAGCTGCCTAAGTGAGTGTCTATACCATCTATATGTATGTTCTTTCTCTCTACATCACACTGCGTGCAGTTTGTACCTAACAGAGAATGTCAAGTGATCTAGCATCAAGGACACCCACTTACTAAGAGTGGGTTGCATAAAAAAAGAAAAAGAAGCTTCAGAACACAGACAGACCAACAACTCACAGACAAAGCCATCGATCAACGGAAAATGTTACTAGTTGGTGCATTCATCCCAACTCGAGCATGGAAAGCATATCAGATCTTTTGAGCCCGGGCATCACATTTACTCAGCAGATCAATGGAGGACATGCATTAAAGTCCTTTGAAAAGCTCAAGCAGTTCTCGAGGACCTTCACCCTCGCCCCCACTGTCTGCCTCTTGCAGAACATGGGAGGAAATGTTAAATCAATAGTTTTGATATATCTCTGCCAGAACAACCTCACCTATCCCAAATACCAGAAATGACCAACAGAATTTTAATATTACTGAAAAACCTTCGCTCTCTGTCTCTCTGCTGGTTTCTGTGTTTTTCATTTTGTTTGTCTCTGCGCGTGTGCTGTTGGCATATTCATAATTTGGTTATCGTGGAGCAATTATGAGTGCAGGCGTGTGTTTTTACAAAAGATAACATGTATAGCCATTTACACTGAGCGCAGCCCAGCAAACACATGGGTAAAGACGCTCAAATCTTTGTGGGTTGTGATGAAGATCAGATATTAATTGACAGAAAAGATTTCTCCCCACAAAAAACAAACATTTTCCCGCAGATCCGTAGAGAATCCGGGTGCAATGGTGGGGTTGCGCATCTGTTCCTGACCTTCATCTCACAGTCATGAGGACATCGCTGCATTGTTTCCCAAGATGTCAGCCACCTGTGGGAGATGAAAGACGCAGTCTTTTGACTGACTCATAGAGGAACGGGCTCTCCCGCATTCATTCCTTTTCCTTTCATTTCCTCTGTGGTAGCTGCTTTTGAGTAGTGGTGTCCTCTCATGTTTTGTCATCATAAAGCACCTCTATTGTGTGCCGGAAAATATGGGCAACATCATAAAGCCATGTTTTAAAGTTCCAACATTGCTAGCAGATATGAGTTTTGGGATTTTGTTGATGTTTAAAATGAACACCTTAGTAGTTGGAATAGAAGAGCCTGAGATAAACTGGGAAACATACTGGGCAGGAGAGAAAGAAAGCAAAATACAGAACCCAAAATGGAGCTTTATTTTTTTTTTAAATCTGCCTCCAGGAAGGAAAACTGGCAGAAGATAGAAGCTTTGCTCAGATAATTCCAGGAGAGCTTTACTGGTCCTCCTGAAACATCATGAGCAGATTCTCACTATTATCGTCTTAGGAATCATTTCAGATAGCTTAAGTAAAACTTCACTGTGGCGCCAATTTTAGATTAACACAGTGCTGTTTGTGCAGTACTGCATGGCAGTTTTTAAGTTTAAATAACAGCCCAGGTAACAGTTCCCATCTATAGACACTTACCATGGGCTATGTATTATACATGACTATATAGATTGTTTTTGGCTGCTGTCAGCAGTATCAGATTGTGGCATTACCTTCAACTGAGAATTCTCTCCTGTCCTGAATTCAATGTGAATCAATACACCGTTTGGATCGCTCCACCAGCCGATGCAGACGTCGTCATAGATAATAAACTGATAACCTTGACTGCCCTCTGCAACGCTTCTCCAACATCTGTTTCAGCTCCGCTGCCACAAGTGTAGATGCAGCGAACATTTACCACCTCACACCACAGTATTTTATTTTTATTTTATTCTATTCTGTTTTGTTTTAATTGAGCTCCTTTATGTATTATTATTTTTTGCTATACTCGATTATTTTGTGTTGTGATATTGTATTTATTTTACTAAGTCATTTTTCATATTTTGGCTACTTCACAGTAATTTCCCAACTTTGGGGATAAATACAGTATATCATGTCTTATTAAATCATGGTTAGTCAGCATCTGTGATTTCATTATATATGACTAAATCCATTTTCCAATCCAAGTTAAATGCCATCACATTTCAGCACATAGATTACACAGATTATTTCAGGACCGCAGTTTCAATATGCCAAGCAATCGCCGTTTTATTCATGAATTATGCACAAGTACAATGTCAGAGCAGATTATGTTTTTACATATCGATTTTTAACAAGCCATTTGTAACCAAGCCAGTATAGCATTATGTTCAACCTTTTGTTTTGTTCACTTCTTTTGAGAGAGTGCATTTGTGTTTGTTTACATGGCCATTAATAAGCAGCTGTGCTAAGTGAGCTTATTGCCATGAAAAGGATAAAACCAGTGATGGTGCAAGTGAGTCGTGTCTTTCTCATTGACTGCGTCTCTGATTGAAGCACCTAAGTGCTCTCAGGCTACCATGCTAATGTGAACACAGATCGATGTCACTTTCCTCTGCCCTTTTACGTTTTGGGAGTGCCTATAAACAAGCAGCAGAAGGCTGTTAGTCTCAGTCTAGATTTTTACCTATCTGCCCCTCTTGATGTATTTAACTCTTTGGTTTCTCACTCAACATGTGGCCTCCAGCAAACCCCACTGTTTTAAATACGTATCCTTCTGTTCTCCTTCACTCTGCGCTGAGATGTGAGCCCATTCATCACCTCTGTTCCCAACTTAGCCTTCACGCTTAAACTAAATACACATAACACACGCTCGGTATCCTTTTACTTTTTCCATTCCTGCCTCCCATTCCAAAGCATTTGCTCTTTTTACAGTTTATTATGAAATCATCTACCCCCACTCTTAAATTTAATTTCTCTGTTTTCCAGCCTACTTTCCTGGGAATTTTTCATTCTTCTCCTGCTTCCATCACAGCTGCCTCCAGTCCTTTGTTAAAATAGCTCTTATGTTTTCCCACCAACCCCTCTTTATTCACTCCCTATTATCTGCACATTGTTGAGCCTCGCTCCCATATTTCTCTCAGTGTTGCTTTAATATAGGCCATCAAGTGAGCTGCACTTGTTCATAAAACATTTCAACCATAATGGGCCATTTGCTTAATTGTAACAAAAAAATCCCCATGCTGCTGATCCGCAAATTAACTGTAGCACAAGTGGAAGACTGATTACAATGATCAACACAAACAGTAATTCTTCTTTCTTATCCGTGCCCTTTCCCCCCTCGTTTCTTGGACTCTCGCCTACTTTATTCAGCATCTAACTCAGCATGTCTGTAGCTACGTCTTCCCGGCCCGGGTGCGTAGTAAATGGCCTGTGAAATTAATGGCATTAATAGTAATCGCATATGTCCCTCTCCTTCCCTAAATAATTGAGGTCTTTGCATCAGTTCCTGCACGTGCTAGAGACTCAGTCTGAATATGTTTTAGTTACATCACGCAGGTGCGTACTGTGATCTTTATACATGCAATATATTCATGTACTGTTTATCTTATCTTGTATTTTGATGTTCCATTAATAGTATATACATCGTTCTTACCTGACATAGCAGGACTGAAGTATTCGTCTGTCTTTCTTCTGTCTCTGTCTCGCTGCAGTCCCCATAGACTCGACAGCAGGTATCAAGATGCTGTATGTGTTTGTGGATATCCAGATGGACAATGCACACTTCCTGGACACAATCAAGTTCAACTTCTCTCCTGGACAGTCTCTTGCACTCGTCAGCACTATTCAGTTTGTGGCAGCGCTGCAGGTGATTAAGCACTGGTTCTGTCAGACTTTGTGTGCAACTGTGTGCGATTCTCGTGCCAGAGATCGCTGACGCGCACGGTTAGTGTCGCTTGTATTTTTCCGTATTGCATAAAGAGTGTATTTGTCTATACAGTACAGGAATACACATACACTCGTCTCTACATTTGTACAGTATACTTTTTTTGCAGCTCCTGGCTTTTATGAACAAGCTCACACTCCGCTCTTAAAGCTCAGTTCAAGTGTGGGTTTGACAAATCCGGCAGGAGTTATTTTGGATTTGAAAGGTGCAATGAACTCGGAAGGCCGCTCGGTTCAGCATCGTGCTCAGTAGTGCTCTTTATATAAGCAGTGGCAGCAGCTATAGTATTAAGCTCAAACACCCTTCTTTCAGGCTGGCTGCCTCCCCATTCTATAATGCATTCTGCTGCTTTCATATGCTGTGTTGAACCAGCACCACCCTGGGCCTTTACTAATGCAACCACCACTATTTTTAAATCAAGCACTACCCTTACAGGTTACATTATATGATTGGATATTTAAGTCTATCTATGGGTATATTTCTGCACATAGGTCTCTGTGTTTTGTATGCATGCCTGGCTAAATCTGACTCGTGGCTTATGGTGTGTAGGCTTGTTGGGGTCACACAGTATGGGCGGGAGAAGTTCACCCTTATTCCCTGTGGACCGCCTTAAATTAGCCTTAAATCGTTTGTTCATCCTTCCACCACATTTTTTCCCTTTGTTTTTCTAATTCTTCACTCATTTTCTCACTTTGCCTAAATGCTTTTTCTTAGGGCTTTACAGAAGCATGATGATTTAAACACAAGTGGCTCTGTTAAGGGTTAAATCTCTGGGAGAATGTCATGCATGACCCTTAGAGTGTCTCTTGAATGCCACATTTTCAGTCTTTCCTAGCCATTCTAAAGATTTGCACCAGTGCTTTGTTGTAATCCCTTATCTTTTGGCTATTAATTTTTTTCCTTTTGCCTACCTACAGTCCAGACCCTAGGTTGGACAGTTGCACATTTTTGTTCCTCAGGTTCCTTCCTTCAGCACATTCAATTAAAAATAAAACAATAGACACTACATCAAAGTGCCAGGTCTCTGCATTAATTTCACTTGATTTACATCAAATTTAAACCTTGAACCCCATTAAAATAAAGACTTGGTTTTAATGTAGTATCCATTGTTTTACTTAAATGTCCTGCAGCACAGACCCCGATGGAAGATGAAGAAAAATGTTCGGTCTGTATGTTCTGTAGTTTTAGACTCAGCTGCATTCATATTCTTCGTTTCTATTGTTATCTTTCTGTTGTTACTGATGTAAAAGAAAAAAAAAAAAAGACCCATCAAAAGTGAAGAACCTGTTTGAATATGTGCACATATATACACAGAGAATGTAATCCCTTCTCCTTCCTCCATATTGCAGGCTGTGAGTGCAGCCCTCAAGCCAGAGTATGATGTTCTTGTCCCACAATGTCGCCCCCTGTCACCAGGAGAAATTTTGGGCTGCACCTCCCCTCGCTTGGACCGCCATGTCAATGCCATAATGTAAGAAATCTTATTATTCCTGTCTTCCACCTCACACTGTCTGCCTAGTTCCTTTTTACATTTTTTTTTTAGTTAGCAGAAATTAGATAGCTGCAGAGATCCAGCATTGACTCATCCAGCCATTGTCTTCTCTCTCCTTTCCTTCCATAGTAAAGCCTGCTATTGCCATGCCCACCCATGTGGCATACTGATTACTGTGGTAATCAGTATGCCATAATGCCTGTCACACCAGACAGAGCTGGCTGTGATAACTAGCCATATCTGTGTGCTATATGCAGCCAGAAACAGCCACTTTGAATAGCTTGAATTGTATGTATTCAGACACCTTTGGCTGTTTTAAATCAGTGTCAACACGTCCACATGTTCTGTAATTTAAGTTTTAAAGAAATGCCTTAACAAAATGTGACACCTATTATAGTGTGCCATGTGTAAAGTAAGAATGGACAGATTTTGTGACGTGTTTTGTCTGCAAGTGTTTTTCTGCTTGTGTGATTGCCTGTTTTTACTTCTTATTTTCCCCTTTATTTAATCTAAATTAGAAAAAAAGATGATGAATCCAGTCAGTAGCTACATGTGCCCTAAAAGACTCCTTCCTCTGTATTTTCACAAACACACTGTTCACGGAGGATGTGTCAAAGTGATGCTTATTTTGCGTGTACTGCAGGGAGGAGGAAAGTGCTTTGGCAAAGTAACAGGTCCAACTAACAAACAACACCTCCACAGCCACTGTGTGTCTATACATCTGGTGCTAGTCTGCAGCAGATAAATCTTATGCTTTGTAGTGCACAGAGAGATGATGTTCCCTTGATATAATTATTCCTAGGTACATCACCCCATATGCCTGATCTGCACACATCTAATGTTTGTCCATGCGATTAAAATCTCCCAGTGCATAACAGCTGCACAAGGACAAGCGTTGCTATATGCATAAGTGGATACAAAAGGGATGCGCACTGTGTGTCTGTTTTAGCACGTCTTTGTATGTGTGAAAGCTGTGGATGGGTTAGAGTGCGTTTCACCTTCTAATCCAATGTGCTTTGTCTTTGATGTGTCATCTGGGGTGTGGAGGGCTGTGCTGGGGGAGAGAATCGATTAGCCTACCTGAGGGACGTATGCTTCTGTCGTTCTCATTTAATCCACACTTTGTATTGAACACATAAGCAATGATGAGGACGTCGGCCTCACTGGTACAGCACCATCCCCTGGTGTTAAATTTCAGTCTAAAAATATGTAGCTGAAACATTTTATTATGATGTGACAGAAACATCAAAAGTACAGTTAGAGAGAAAGGGTTTCCCTCTGCTAATAAGGCTTCTTTTACTTTAATGAATTATTAAGGTAATGATAGTAGACTATCAATAAGAAAAGCACAACAGACCAAGCTGCTTAACATTTATTCTTTACAGTGCATGGTTTTGTTCAACACCTGTATTACAGCAATGAATTAATATTTAACATTCGGTTATCTTATATGAATTAGAAATCGGTAAGTTCCCCAAAAAGTGATGTATGCCCAAGCTGTAATTGCATTTTATCAAAGTTTTGAACCACTCGAGCATTATGGAAAATGAATAGCGATGCATTAGTCTTTAAGGGTGGTTTTTGAAGCTCTAAAAGGTCTTGGTCTTTGTCATTTCCATAATGAAAAAGTATTTTTAAAATGTATTGAAAAAGACTATGAGAAACGGTCATTCGCCCATTTCGATCTGCCGCCTCTAGCTCTCACTCATAATAGAACAATATGAAGATGTGAATGTGAAAATAGGCAGTTACGTAACACAGAGACACACAGCTTTCTACCATTCTAGTGAGAGCACTTTTGAAAAATAAAGAATATAGATGGAAGGACTGTGGTCATAGGGAGAGTTAAAGCACACCAACCTTTTAGAGCTGCAGAGTACTGAGGACAACCGTGACTGAAATGCCGCAGGCTTATTGTTGGGAACATAATTATATGAGGGCCTTGGACGTTTCTAAGCAAAGAGGTGCAGCAGAGGTTCTCCTTGAGTTCATTTTGTGTTCAGTGTTATTACACAGATGCAAACGGAGACAAACATGCTTACACGAAATCATGCACACGCTAACAAATAGAGCCTCGCCTAGTCGTGTCTCTTGGTAGCCTATGTGACAAACCCCCCACAGCCTGCTTCGAGTCGCGCTAAACACTGACCAATTAGTGGGTTTAATTTGCTTGTTCTGACACAGTGGGCCTATTGAGACCCCTACTAAGTAATGAGTAGGGGTACTGACCTGAGCCCCCCACACACACACACACACACTAACTCAGATTCTTCTCAGCCTGACCTTGAGGGGCGTGTTCATGTAGAAGACCTTGTATTTTCAGGCACCTCCGTGCCACTCTGTATTTACGGTTTGTGAACTCTGCGTCTGCTTGAGCTCTGGTGAATCCCCAGCACCAGACCCTGGGTTAATTGGAAGAGCTTGTATTCTCTGTAAACAGCATGCTCCGCTCATTGGGGTCATATTCCCAAACAGCAAAAGTGGGTAAATCCTCCGCCCAAGCTGTAGGCCTTCTGCCCAGAAAACACTTTGGTCTTGTGTTAAGAGGCGGCGGAGATAAAACAAAAGACAATCTAAAAAAAGAGAGAGGGAGAGCGCTGATGGAGAGGATGGGAGAATAGGTCAGCATTTATTATGGCTGCACAATGAATTTTAATTGTCTTCAGGGAGTTTTCTTTGCACAGTTTATTTTTCCTCTCATTTCATTCACCTCAGACACTGAATTGATTGGTGTCTTTCTACAGTTATCTTGGAGATGGAAGATTTCACCTGGAGTCGATCATGATTGCAAACCCAGATATTCCTGCCTACAGGTATTATCAAATATTTCATCTTCACCTTTCTCCATATACTGACATCAGCTAAAAAAATGTTTATTATGTTATTATAATGTTAGTTATACAATTTGGGAGGAAGTGATATAACATGAGCTTGTTGTAGCATTTGGAATGACAAAAGCAAATATGGAAATTCTCAGCGTTCGTGATCACCTTTTTGGATCCTCAAATAAAGTTTAGGCGCAGAAAGAATCTTTTATGATGCTTTTTAGCGCTCCTTAAAAACTGCTTGCTGTTCTGATTATTCACCTTATCGCAGTGGTGTGATAACATCATGTGAAGTTCGAGTTCTGTTTTGATGAGGCTTCTTTGCATGCAATGCAAAATTGTGTTGTTATAGACATATGCACTGCTGCACCGATCACAGGTCTCTCTCATAAACAAGATTTTAATCTCAAGTGTACCCCTTGTACCGGAGAAAAGGAGATTAGATGCTCAGAAATACATCTATTTTCCCTCAGATACACTAACTCCTGTTGTATTTGATGACTTTTCATGATTGGATTTTTGATCCTTTTTTTTTTTTTTTTTTTGCATTTCTGTCCTTGAGGTTTATACCAGAGCAATAGATGGTAATGTGGATAATCAGGTTTGTCTTTTCATGAGTGTGGACACGTACATTTTTCTGCCTGGCTGTGTTTGTAGATATGACCCCTACAATAAGGTGTTCTCCAGGGAATACTATGACCACGAAGCCATGCGTGCTTTTAGGCTCCAGGCTATTGACAAGGCTCGACTGGCCCAGAGATGGGGTCTGATCTTGGGCACGCTTGGTCGACAGGGCAGCCCTAAAGTCCTGGAGGTGAGTTTGCATCCTCATTTCAACACTCTACATGTCCTGAGGCCACTTGTGCAATGGCCTGTAATATTTCTCAGTTTTTTTGACAAGTGATTTGGTGACATGAAGTACTAATAAGACAAGAACTCGTCACACTGGGAGCTTGTTATTTCAAATTTAGGATGATGCAGCCAAACAGCCATAGAAAATCTCATCCTTGATCTTGCTGCTGGCTTCAAGCTTGGCTGTATTTGAGTATTACCAGTGATGTATGATTTTGAGCATTTTCTTTGATTGTTTCCTCAACACAAATATGAAATAAAGAGCCACAAATAAGCATCTTAAGGCATATAGAATGCAATCTATACTTTTCCTCACTTAAAGCTTTTTACAGCACGGTCCGAACACGTTATTTGCATAAATTAATTTAGAAATGCAGCTCATGTTGTTATTCAGCAATCATTTCTAAGCAGTATTCAGCTGCTTAATTGTAATAATTCAGTGAAATGCTGGACCTTTTAATACATATAAGATTTTAAATTATCTGACAGTAACTATTTAAGGCTCTGCAGACTACACTTTGTAGGTAAGGCAAACTTTTGCAAGATATTAGTAGAAACACTGGCTCAGACAGAACTGTAATGAGAATTCATAAATAGTATGAATAGTATAGTAAGTGCACGCACTCCCATGCTGTTGACTTTGGTGCAGACTCATAAGTGAGAAACTCAGAGGCTGTGCAAGTACAAGATATTATGTGTTAGCATGTGTGAAGGTCTCTCTGGTCACTTCTAACCTGCAGCTGCTCCTTCTGCTGCTTTGCCTTCCGTTGCCAGTTTGTTATTGGTCTCTTTGTTCCTTTTTCTTTGTTTTGTTTGCCCACATTTTTCCTTTTTTACCGTACTGCTGTGAAATTTAATTTATTTCCACATGATCGTGTCTTTAATTAGTATGCATTGCTGTATGGAAAAACACTGGGGCTTCCATCTAAATGCCAGATGTAAATGGTTTAATACCGCCTCAGCCAGTGTTCGTCCATAGACTTTCCTTGTCCGTAAATATCCAGACTCAAGAGATTATGTTAGCACTGATATATAAATGTCAACTAGAGCAAAAAGTTTCATCTTTGTGTTGCAGGAGGGGATGGATTTAAAAGAGGGATTTGAATACAAACTCACCAGCGATCTTTTTAGATTAGGAAGTTTAGTGTCAGATAACCTTTCAAGTAAGGGGGCAGAACTATCTGATAAGAGCACAGTCATCGAAATGTTGCGTGATACTCCCGAGGGCAGTGGATAACAGCCGCATTTTACCTATATCCCACCAAAGAAAGATTTATGGGATATGTTCTGTGGATTCCTAAGTAGCACCTCAGTTTACTGCCCACAACTTAAAAGTCAGAGTGAGCAGAAGAACCAAGTTCTTCAACTGGATCAACACTTTCATTTATTGATGTGTTTTGTAAGGTCTGGTGGCTGGGTTTGTACCCAGGGGGCCTGATTTAGTTCACCCTGAGGAATGCTAGCTACATGTGAGACCACTACTCTCTACTCTCTCTCGCTCTCTCTCTCTCGCTCTCTCTCTCGCTCTCTCACGATTGTCTATTATAGAAACTGTTCTTGTAAAGGTAAAGATCAAATATATTTGGACTCAGCTGTACACAGTGTACCAGTGTACCAACTGTGCGGCCAAATTCCTGACTGAACTGCCCTTTTCCAGAATTGCCAAAGTGAATTATGCCAGATGGGTGTGTAGAACACTGATGATTCAGTTGCTAACTGTGTTGGAGTTTTCCATACAGAAAAATGTCAGATCTGTTGTATATGACAGTACCTCACCAAGTAAAGTGTGTTCTGAGTGGTAGTTGGGGCTGAATTTAGGTTCTTTTTTTTCTTTTTTTTTTACACATTTGATATGTCATGATTATGGACAGAATCTCTAGGTGGACTCAGAGAGTGGGGAGAAACCAGGCATGTCAGAACTACAGCTTTGCTGGTGATGTAATTTGAATGAGCGAACCCTCTCCTACAGTTATAAGCTCCAGGTAGAGACTGCAGGTATGGGATTTGAGTTATAAGCATCCAATAAAGAGCTGCTTTTACAGTGTTTCTGGGCAAAGAGATTCATCATCTGTACACGGGCTGGAATATAGTACACTGTGCTCTTTGCTCTGAGCACAGCCGGCTGGTTTGGGGGTCTAATCTATGTGCTTCCCTGTTGAGGTGTTCAGGCTAGAGCTACGTGGAAAGAGATCCAGAGGAAGATTCACATTATACTGGAGGGAGTGTAACTATTTGCCACCGATGTGTAAACTTGCATTAGTAGAAGAGATGAACAGCTGGGCATATGAAGGTTCAGAGCTTGAGATCCAAATAAGATAGTCCAGTCAATCCGAGACTGTTAAAGAACAAAACTTGTGAACAACGCTTGCCTGGTGAGATTATCAGCATGTTAATGTCATGGATTATTTGACCTGTTACTTTATTTTATGTGGTGGTGTTTCACAGCCATAGAGGATTGTATTTTATGTCATGAATGCAAAATTATTTTCTCTATTTTTCTTCCAGCACCTGGAGTCAAAACTCCAGTCTTTGGGCAAGTCCTTCACTCGAGTGCTTCTCTCTGAGATTTTTCCCAGCAAACTGGACCTGATGCCAGATGTAGATGCGTGAGTATTATAGTGCAGACATACAGTTTGGTCTTTTTTTTTTTTCTTTGACATTGACACAATTTTGCCAAAACATGTTAGAGTTATGGGAATGCATACCATTCCAAAAAAAAAAAAAAAAAAAAAAAAAAAAAGGATGAAAAATAAGCATCTTATTCATTAATATGTTTCCAATTGAAATTGAGCCCCTGAAAATAGGGAACTGTGTATAAAAATGATTCCTCAGTGCAGTGTTGTGGTTCAACTTCTCAAATTAAAACTGAAAGTTTGCACTTTAACTAAAATAGCAAAAATATATGGACCTCTGCGCATAGACTAACCTATGCCCTAATCAAGGTGTGTTTTTCATTTAGTTAGAAATGCTTAGCCAAAGCAAATGAAGCTAAATGAATCCTTTTATTCTCTTTCTGTTTTTTTCACTCTGTTTTTCACCGCAGAGTCCTTGTTCACTCGCTATGCCATACACCAACATTAAAATAAAAAAATATAAAAAAATTAACCTTCACACATCCTTAAAGCTCCTCCTTTGGCTCATTGTCTTCTTCATTTGCCAATTCATCACTGCTGTGTCTCTCTCTGATGTAAAGACTGGGTAATTTATCTTTCACATCAAGGACCCTGCCAGAAGTATAGTGTTTAACAGCTAGTAGTCACCTAAAACTTGCAATCAACAGCATTTGAAATGCATTCTGTAAGCATCACTGCACGCTTAATTGGGTAGTCAGCATAATTTGCAAGAGGGTGCTTTAACAAGGAGCCGACAAACAGAGTTTATAGCTTTATACACAAAATTGGCATTCAAGTCTTGGGGAGATTCCATGATTTTGCATATGGCATAAAAGCAAACAGTCCAATTTATTGAACTTGGGTGATTCATAAAAGTTCATGTTTGGCACACAATGCATTGAAAAGGAAACTTTATATATAAACAGTCTGTTGAAGTGCATACTTTCAGTCTGTTTTGCAATAAAGTTAAAGTATAATAAAACCTAGAAAGTGCAGCAACCTTGCCCTTGATGAAGATTCAGTCAGAAGCCAAGAAACCTGAACCATTCCCTCATATACTAAGTGACTGGTAAATGCATTTACAAGTCTTGACATTAATATCCTGATAACTGTTGTGTCAGTGCTGAGATAGTCTCCATCATGTAGCACAGTAACCCAGTCCAGCATCTTGCATCAATGTCTTTTTTAGAAATGGACTCCTCAAGTTTTATTCAATGAAATCAAGTACTCTGGCTCCAAGGTTCAGTTTGTCTGATTTATCTGACTTCCAACCAGAAGAGCAGAGTTGAAGATGGACAAGGGGGTTTGCGAAAACCTGATGTGCAGTAGCTCCAATCACACTCGCACAGGCACAGCACTCGCACTCCCTCAGATTGGCCTCTCACTGTGGAGTAATGAGAGGTGTGATGTGTGAGGGAGGAGTGGGTGAGAAAGGGACAGAAGGTCTGAGAGAGAGTTGGAGAGAGAGAGGGATAGAGAGATGCAGAGGTAGTTGAGGGGGCTGCATTTGGAAAGCAAGTGATCACGTTAAAAAGATTTTTATTTTTTATTTTTTGGCTCTTGTCTTCAGACTGACGTATGAGTACAACTCAATCATTATGTAATTCAGGCACGATTCACCAACCAAAACAAACCCTCATTACAGACAAAAGGGTTTTCAACAAGATCTGTTTCGCTGGCGTTAAAATGAAAGCCCGCTGTACATGTGTATGTCAGGTAGGAAAACATTATGTGGTCTTAAACTAATATGCCAGTTTACTGCGTGCGCTTGAAACTACCAGCAATAAACCCAGTATAGTTCCTTAGATTTTATTTTGCCTTTATTTATAAAAAAGGAATCTTCTTTCAACACAATACAAATTCATGTTATTACCCAAAGTGACCATAAAGTTGATTTAGCACCGTACTACAGCAGAACTAGAACCAGAAACAAAAACTGAATATTATTAACCTTGAGGGTGATGTGATTTATTGCATTGCTGTTGTATTAGTCTGTAATAGTTTTATCTAGGTACAGCTAATAAGCTGGCCACGGAGTGTTTGTGCATCAGAAAATAGCACGAGTATTTCTGTCCTTTATAGTATTGAAAAATGGGCTGTTTATCATTTCAGAGTGCTTCAGCGAGCATAAAACCGGAGTTTCTGTGCTGGTCCTAAAAGTTATCAGAGAATCTGGAAAAAAAAAGTTTGTTTGGCAAAGTTACTGTATATTGGGTCCGTCCTTACAGGATATTCAGTCCCTGTACACATGTCGCATATGCAGCTTCGCTGACATTTATGCTCTGGCAATAAGACTCATTCCTGGTAGGAGTTGGAGTTCGCCACGGTGGTGGTGGTGGTGGTGGAGAGTTTCAGGTTCAGTGGCCTCAGGATCATGCCACTGCTTTTTGAGAATGACGTGGCCGGTCGGGTTATATCCAGCGGTGACCTCCTGTGACATCACGACATCCAGGGCAGTTTCTCAGCTGGCTGGAGCAAACCTCGGTGTCCTCTCAGATGAACTGGAGGAGGTAGCTGGAGAGGGTTCTCTGGGTTTCTCTGCTTACACTGCTGCCCTTGCAACCCGGACCTGGATATGTGGATGGATGGATTGATTTTGGTCACTAAAAGTTTTCGACACTTGTTGCTTCCAGACACATTTTGGCCAGTGCAAAAAAACAAAAATAGGACTGATGTGCAATTTTAGGCTCTATCTGAAGCCATTCCGTTATTTTTTTTTTTTTAAATAATATGGCTTTGTTTGTGTTCACAAAATTGTTCCTTAACAAGCCTAGAAAATTAGACTTTTCAAGATGACCTACTACCAACATTGTCCATATCACTGGTTATAAATATTTATTGGGAGCGACAACTTTAAGTGGAGTTCTTCTGCTAATCGTTTGCCTTTTGTTTATTTATCAAACCATTAAGTTGTTCACCTCTAGTATTTTTTTCCCTTGCTGCTCCAAATAGCTTGTAAGAACGCAGGCATCTTTTATGAGGCTATAATAGACAATACAAGTCACCAAATGTTTGAAGCTGTGTTAAATCTCCTTGTGTTAAAGGAGGAATAAAAGAAAGAGAGCGACAGAGCGAGGGAGATTGAAAGATAGACGGCAGAGGACTCACTACTGCTCAGCACTGTACCGAGCCCACCCCCAGGCTTTCTTTGTCATTAGACACACACACATACTCGCTCATATAAAGTGAGAGACACCATTAACATATGCTCTTAAGAGTGTAATTAGGCTGTCCCCAAGCAGGTTTTAAACTATTGTGCAGATATCTGCACACCACACAGACTTATCTCAGCCAGACAGCAAATGCCATCCGCTGTATTTCAGCCTTTTATCTCTCCGTTTGATTTTTTTCTTCTTTTTTCTTTTTTTTTTTTTTGGCTCCACAAAAATGAAATTGTTTATTTTAATTCAATTAGATCATTTGCTAATAAAGGTGAAGATGTTCTTCTCTTCCTGCAGTTCTAAAAGGTTAATTGTTATTGCTCTTTCTGTGAGTGTAATTGAAGCAGAGCCATGCAGGTGGAGGCTGGGGTGTAATGGGCCACAGCGGGTAATGCAGTGAGCCCAGGCAGGAGCTCACATCGCAGAGCCAGAATGAAATGTTATGCAGTTTTCCCTTTATATATCACTGCTCCTCTAAACCCCGTATATCTCGTTGCGTTGAAAGGTTCCAGTTTGTACTAAAGTGAACAGATCATTCCGAGACCAAACAGGTGTCCACACAAGTCTGTTTCACTCTTTACTTCAGGTCATCTTAGTTTGAGAGTAAATTGTGAAACAAGGCTAAAATGAGACAGAATCCTGCCTCTTCCACTGTCTCTACACCTCCTGGGTTTTTTTTACGGTTTCTGTGTTTCACTGCTTCTCATGATGTCGGTTCTCTCCATGCTTGCTAGGTTGATTGCCATATAGCGGCTAAAAATACAATTTCCACTGTTTTCGACAGGCAATACGACGGCACTTTGCATTTTACCACACTGTAACATTCAGTAAGTCTCATTGCCAACACTTTAAGTCGCTCCTCGGCTCACGTGCCAATCAGCTATCTGCTCCTTAGGAGCGAACAATCTTTTCTTCCTTCCCTTTCATGCTTTTTGTCTTACTTTCCTCTCTACTCTCAGTTAGCCCTAAGGATTTAGTCTTTGCTTATTAATCACCCTCCCTCCTTTCATTGCTTCCAGTGTTCTTCTTGAATCTCATACTGCAAATTTGCATATTCAAAAACATGTTGCACACATATCTGTACAGTCGAAGGGTATCTGAACATCTGCTCACATATTATGCACACACATAAAAAAACGCCAGATTTCACCCTGTATTTAGCCACTTTTTCCCACTTTTTTTTTTACGCTAAAGCTGCACGTGCAGTGTTTGTCTATTTAAAGACTCTGGTTATGAATAGCAGCTGATGGACCTAAAGGTCACATTTCAGATTCCAATCTCCATCTAAACTCAGCAAACTTAGGACTGAGGAGATGGGTGCTTGGTGGAAATGTCTCTGACTCAGCTGGCTCTCAAATTAGGAGGATGAATCAGAATTCACTCTTTGTGGGGAGACTTTTTTTTTTTTTAAAAAAAGTGTTATTTGAAAATGAGAAAATGCCATGCATTTGCCTAGAGGGGGTGGAATATTTCTGTGACAGAAAGCAGAGTGGAGTGAGAGTCAGCGGTGCAATCAATTCTGCAGCTGAGAAACTGTGTGAAAGTTGGAAAACGAAGAGAAGACAGAAAGGAAATTTGACGCAGTACCGCTTGAAAGTATTCAAGCGATCGCAGACTACTTTTAGCTCAAACTGCTGTGTACTTATTGACCGTTACGTACCATTAGTCTTCATATACACTGCAGCTCATTTTGGATGTATCAATAATTCTGATGGAGCTTCATCATAAGGATTAGGAATAAGGGATGGTATGCTTCCTCACTAGAGATGGAGCTGTGGATAGCGTTGATCTGTGAAAGCTAACCCCCGTAGCCCCAGCTGCTTTCCGTCTCCATTTTCCCATTGTTCAGTTTTTCCTGCAGCTGTTTACATCCCCACCCTCCTCATCCCACTCCCATGCATTTTACAGAGTAAACACTTTCCTCCCTGCCTGTCTTCTTCCTCTCTTCTGCCTGAGTTCTGTCTTCTCTTCTTGCTTGCACCTCTTCAACCCCCCCTCCCCTCCTGTTTTTCATCTTCATTGCTCATTCTCCCTATCGCTATGTATCTGTGTCCCTCTCTCT
>JAVDPK010003180.1:10283-30384 GCA_034780415.1 Cichlasoma orientale | reverse complement strand
GTGTGTGTGTGTGTGTGTGTGTGTGTGTGTGTGTGTGTGTGTGTGTGTGTGTGTGTGTGTGTGTGTGTAATAAATCAACAGGAAATTTTTACAGATGAGACTCTATAATAGAGGTGAATCAGTTCTTCACCGACACTGTCTGAACATTATGAGCTCCATAAACATGGTACAGTATTTTTTTATATCCCTCTTATTTGTATTTACTACATTGGCTGTGCAAATTTGTAGACCTCTCAGTGCTGCCTCAGTGCAGTTTTACTAATACCTAACACAGTTACCATGCTCTCACTTTAAAACCTGTGGTTTCAAAACTGCTCATTATTCTATAACCATTTATGCAGATGATTCCAAGTGTTGATTTTGTATCTTTTCACAGGGGCTCTCAATATGAGATCCAAAGAGATATTGATGCAAGTGAAGCAGGCCATCATTATCCTGAAAAACCAAGAAAAACATATCAGACAGACAATTCAGGAGATGCCGAATCAACAATATGAGGTATTGTTAAAAAGAAGGAATGCACTGGCCAGCTCAGCAACACCAAAAGGCCTGAAAGACCACAGAAGATAAAAATGGAAATACATAGGGTTTTACAACAAAGTGCAAACCACTGGTTACACTCATCAGGAGTGTATATATATTTGGAGAGATGAAACCAAGATTAACTCGTACCAGAATGATGAAAAGAATGAAGTATGGAGAAGGAGTGAAACGGCTCATGAAGCATGCCACATCATCTGTCAAAGATGGTGAAGGCATTGTTATGGCTTGGGCATGTATGGCTGCCAGTGGAACTGGGTCACTAGTGTTTATTGATGATGTGACTGCTGATACAAGCAGCAGGATGAATTCTGCTGTGTAGAGGGCTATGCTCTCTGCTCAGATTCAGCCATATGCTGCAAAAATGATCCGATGGCTAACTTTTCAAGGCAAAGTAATGGTCGTGTCAGTCACCTGATCTCAATCCAACAGAGAATGCTTTTCCGTCATTAACTACAAAACTGAAGGCCGAAAGACCCACAAATAAGCAGCAACTGATGGTGGCAGCAGTAAAGCCTTAGCACAGCATTGCAGTAGGTAAAACACAGGATTTGGTGACGTCAGTGCTTATATTTATAATGACTGTATGTTAGTTTGTCCAGTTAATTGAGCGTCTGAAACAGTTTTAAAAAAGTAAAGAATGGCTGTAATCCATCCAAAGTTTTTGTAAAATCCCTTGAGTTAAGGCTGAAAGTCTGCACTTTACTGATTTGATTGCTTAATGTAAATTCAACTGTGGTAGTGTGCAGAGGCAAAATTACAAAAAAAAAAAAAGTCATTGTCCAAAAACTTGTGGACCTGACTCTAACACCTGTGGACTTTATAGAGAAATCACCAAATATATTCTATGACTTTAACAAAGAAACTGTATTTAATCAGGGCAGTATCTGTATCATTGCTGATACAGTTGCCTACAAACGCTTACATTTCCAATCAGAATTAACTTTCTTATTTTGGCTGTTTGGAAGCAATAATTTAAAAGCATTACTGAATTATTATAGTAAGCAGTTAAAAACTCACTTTGTCGGTTAGTGAATGTGAGTGAAAATCCCAATAATTATTTAAATCTATTAATAATTTTCTAAGGCATCTCTTCACCTACAAACCCCCTTCCACACACACACACACACACGCACACACACCCCACCCCCATATTCATTTAAGCCCAACTCTCTTACAGCTCCAGAAAGTCATGTCTAAAATAGAGATCTAAAGATATGATGAGTTATACAAACTAATGAGCCAAACATGAATAAGTCATGCAGAATCAAAGGTAACTTTGGTCAGTCCTCTTACTCACACAAATGCCAGGACCAGCCATCAATGTTCTCACCAGGGTTTCATGAATTAAGCATGAAAAAGTAGTACGTCACAGGGAGAGAAAATCTCAGTGCACCTTATCTTCTTACGCTTACTTCACTCCGTCAAACCCCCCACCCCCCCATTTTTACCCTAAGGCTATATTTCACAACTCTTTGCTACAGATTCGCTGTTTTTCGTATGTTGTACTGGAGTATCATCCCTAGCTCCCCCATCTCAACCCTCAACCCAGTTGCTTTTACTTTTTCCTCAGAAAAAAAAAAACCCTGCTCAATGCAGCGCTTGCTTTTAAGGAGAAAGGAGAAGGCAAACGGAGATAGCTGGATAAAAAGGCAGGGAGGAGGGGCTGTGAGGATGCCACTTTGATGTCCAGGGAATGTCTGTGTTCCCACTATTTGATTCCTTATGCCTTTTTTTTTTTCTGCAAGTGCAAATGATCATCCCCACCATTAATTCTCATGCTGCTCTTCACATGCCTTCTCTGTCTGTTATCCAGTCCCTTTCCATCCGGTCAATGTCTGCTCATTTCTCTGTGTAGTGGTTGCAGGGGGATCATAAGCAGATGGAAAGAGAGGGAGAAAGACCCCACAGGATTCAGTTTTCACCTGCAGACTGCTGCTCCTGCCTCACTTCCCCCTGACACCACCCCACCCTCCCCTCACAATACCACTAATCAGTATTCTGCTTTACCACTGTTCTTCTTCCTACTAGTTCACCTTTCTTTTTCTTCCTCTTTCCTTCCTACCCAGTCACGCTCTCTCCTTTTTCCCTTGTCTCTGTCCCTCATTCTACCACAGCAACATAGTTTTACATGCACTGAGGTGCAACACTGACAATGAGTCAACCTGGTTTCTAGTCTGCAGCTTGTTACAACTGAGGGCCTGGAGCTATTTCAAAATTATTAAAATCAGGAATTACGCTTTGTTGAGTGCAACAATTAAAAAAAACAAAGCAAATGTGGACATTTCTCACCTTTGCAGCCTTTTTCCATATTGATTCCTCTAAATGATGTTACACATGTATTGTGATGTGTATGTGTTTGGTTCTCATGTATTTTTATTTGGGGGCTCCCTTGGTAACAGCATCTCTTTTACTTAGACTGACATAAAAGCTCTGTCTTCATCCTAACATCACCACGGCTCATGAATCTTTTATCATCACCCCCCTACAGCTCTCTCTCACCCCCTCCTTGTTGAAAAGCCAGTGTTAGTGGGAGAGAATTAATTAAACCGTATCACCTGAAGGTAGTTTGATACCAAAAAACATGACTGTTCATTCACCAGTGCAGGTGTGGGCTCTGTAGAAGAGAGACAAATTGTCCTTTCAGCTCATCCAAATGTGCCGCCCAGCTAGGATGTTCAGCTCGTTTTCTTTTACATTACACGAATCCTGTAATGTCGATGCCTTCCTGCCTTCTGCGCATGTGTACAGTACATTCGTCACGGCTTGTTTTAAGGCAGGGAGCTGCGTGATCAATGTATAGACCTAGACTCTTTCACTGACTCATTGAGCGTAAATCTGATAAATTTGGACAAATTCGTCAGTCTGACTCAGCTGATCATGATTCTTCCAACCAAAGAGATGCTACCACAGTACAATACTAATGGCTTACTTTTCTACCCGTCATGCCACTTTACTTTGCCAGTAATTTAAATATCTTATGTGTTCTGAATATTCTGTGTGAAATGGTGATAGGCAATCTATAGTCTGACTGCAGCTACAAAGACATACAGTACCTATTGATGTGAATGAGGTGGGGGGAGAATGAGGAAAAAAAGGAGATTTTTAGGATGATCTCTGAATGAATGAAATGTTAAAACTGTGAATGATGGGTCTTAATAAAATGCAACCATAAAAAATTCCCAGGTACCCAAATTCCAGCCATGAAGACTTATTTTTTTATAAATGTTTGCCTTTTATCCCCCCCAACTTTCTTACAGTCTGAGGACTCTTTCTTCCACAGTACAGTACAGCTCCATTTGAGATGTCGCCTTATCTGCATATTTAGGGCCCCCCTGCTGGCTGTGAACACATACTGCAAGCATGAGCTCATATGAACGTTATTAAACTGTATTCGTCATTCCGTCCCTCAGGAATACATGAAAAATGTATCAGGCGGAGCATACAGTAGCAGCAGCGGCTCTTACACATACAGTTTGCTCATTTCTTCTGACGGCGCGGCGTCAGACAGTAAAACACATGTTCTTTAACTGTGGTTCAATTTAGTCAAACAGAGCGCCGTGACACCTTAGCTATTCCACTCTGGCCTCCACACCCCAGCCTTCCTCTCCATATCCATCCTTCCCCGAGCTGTCCACACACACACTGCACATGACTCATCCAGATGACTCACCCCCCACCCCACCCCCACATGCTCACACATCTTTGTATTATCTCCACCGGCTAACCTTGACAGAGGAACGCAGAAAGGTGCTGGTATTGTAAGACGTAGCTGGAAATCTGATGCTTTATGCCACCTCCATGATTTTTTTTATATAAGTGCACCGTCAACCAGGCCCAAAAATATTTGCATTATTTAAAAAAAAAAAACTGTATCCGCAAACATCATAATTTTTAAAATAGCATGTATTTACCAGATTAGATTTGCTTGTAACTAAGGGCTAATATGGTGTGGTTCATTATATAAAGCGTGATTTGCGCGCGCGTGTGTGTGTAGTGTAGTGTAGTTTAGGTATCTTCGTCCAGTACTCACTTTGGATTCACTTTTGTCATAAGATGGGCTTTAAACGAATAAAGGTGCTCAGTCTAGGCGCGAGATGTGAAGTGAAAATGAGGTTTTGGAGATTTAAAAAAAAAACAAAAAACTGAAATCTTGTTTTTTTCAAAACTATTCAAACTGAGATGTGGATAAAACCTGACTGAAGTCTCTCTGCAGCAAATAGAAAGGGCTGAACATTTTTTCCAAGGGCATACACCTCTATACTGCATGTGTACAGGCTCCTAAAATAAACACTGCATGTCGGGACTAAAACCAAGTCAAGAGCGTCTGTACCGTCTCAGTAAATCTGTAGGTGGAAACAAGGCAAAGATCGGGGCAAGCCTATAAAATAACCGGTAAAGTTTCTAGTGCTCAGAATTTGAGAGCCACTTGTGCCTCTCGTTTTTGTCTTTCATTAAACTGCTAGCAGAAATTTACAATTACACATTTAAATATTTAGAAATTTGAGTCCATTCACAAAACAGAAAAAATGTTTACTGTGGCAATAACTTTATACTCTAAAAAAATTCTTTTCAAGTAATGATGACATTAGCGTTTGTGTTCAGAGGTGTAAACGATCAGCCCACCGACAGATGTCAGTGTTGGTCTGATAAAGTTGTGCTGATAACTCCCGTGCACTGTGTGTGCTTTGATACAGCTCTGTCAAACAGCTCTCCCACCAAGCACCCAGAAAAGACAAAGCTCAAAACAAGCGTCTGTAGCAGAGTAGGCCGTTTGGCATTGGCAGAGAAGATCTGGCAAGTTTTTCACGGGCGCAACTTACACACTCAGCTCTGCTGCTCAACCCACAAATGTTGCACCATTTAAGGGGAAATAAACAGGCTCTCCAACGGTATAAGATTTATATGCCAAGAAGCATTGTTACAACAAATAAATACCTGACCAAGCAAAAAATTCTTTACCTTTTGTGCTAAGTTTATATCTTCAAAAATAAGTTATTCATTTTCTCAGCCTCAAGTCACTCCAATGCTCCATATCCAAGGAAGAAAAGAAACATATGCCCGGTCTCTCTCCTCACTCCTCTTGGAGACAAAGATTTGAAAAATAGAGGACATTAAATCCCTTCTGCCATCTTTTCCAAACAATGCTTCTGCTGGCTCACACTTTTTATTCAGCAGTTTTAGTACTATATTCCCCTATGAACTGCAGTTTGGTGTAGGGATGCATCATGCAGAGCTTATGCATGCTCGTCACTTGTTATCTATATTTAATACCACACATGCAGGTGCATTTATTTCATTATTAGCACTGTAAGCCGTGCATCGAGCTTCTATTTGGAGGAGCTGAACACTGACTCTTTATTTGTGTAAATTGTATAATTTTGCTAACTTGGTGAAAATTTGTGTCATTGAGCATTCCTGTAGCGACTTGTGGGTTAAGATTGCAGCTCCTAACTGCCATGGGAAGAGCAAATATGGTTGTGATATGAAATGATTTAGTGTTACAATCTAAACCACTGCTGGCTGGCTGCGGCACAGGTCACCACACACTCTGGGTGTGTAATCTATCTCTGGTCAACCTCATACAGGATATGCCAACACACACTTGAAACCCACTGAATGCCTTCCTTTTCAAAATCTGTTTTTCACTTTGCAATCTGAGTCACGAGGGAGGATTGCGGTGATTTGTGCTTGCGAGATTGTGTCAAGAATTTATCATACTGTTTGAGTATTGTGCTGAGCAGAGTATGGGAGCCTTCCTTTTACTACAGTATATGGCACTTGACTGTGTGACAGGTATGAAAAGGCCACTGGAATTCTGCATGTCCACACTTCATAGATTTGTAGGCTCGATTATTCTCATGGAGAACATCGTTTGGCCAGAGTCAGGGTAGAGAATTCTCACATAACGAAATAGGGCCAACATTTTCCTCTTAATAGCAAGTCTTTTCTCAACCAGAAAGTGGAGTTGTGGAGGTCAAAATTCTGAATTTATGCAGTGAAGAGGGGTTAAAAAAAAAAAAAGACAAAGTAAAATTTTTTTAGTGTTTTGTTTATATGTTTATTATTTCAGTTTGGCCATTTTTCACTGACTCTGCTAGAAAATCTTTAAGTTTGTTGGCATATCACGACCACCAACGGTGAGTCACTCCATTAACATGAAACCAGCTGTAGGATGTGAATTATGAAAACCACGTGCACAATTCTCCCATCAGAGCACGGTAGAAGGAAAACTGGGAACTGTTCTGTTTGTATCATGCACATTTCTGCATAATCAATGGTCAAATTCTCCACGAGGTCAAAGTGATTTTTAGTAAGTGGGGTAACTAAAAGAAGTCTAATCTTGAGATAAGTTGAATTTTGAAATTAAAAGTCAGCCTCCATTGATAAGGTGGATTTAGACAATCAGGATTAGTTTAATCAATGTCCATATATACAGTACACCATACACAGACATATGCTCCAAATATTTTTATTTGCAATCTGATAATTGCCATGGTTTATTATATGAATTTAGGAAACTTTGCCTTTTATGTAGTCAGACAAATGCATGTGGTGTCCTGAAATACATCATATTATATGTAGTGACAGTTTTCCATTTACTTTGACCTTTTCTCCAGCTATGTGACAGGATCAGCATCAGGAGTGAGTCAGTCCAGAATGTCAATACAGTCTGGGAAACAAACAAAGTTACATACAGAAGCTGACTCATAAGTTATGCCACAAGAAAGTAAGAAAGAAAGAAAGAAAGAAAGAAAGAAAGAAAGAAAGAAAGAAAGAAAGAAAGAAAGAAAGAAAGAAAGAAAGAAAAAAGAAAAAAGAAAGAAAGAAGAATTGGAAAAAATGGTAGTGCTAAAAATAATGTGAATTAAAAAACATAATGCAAATCCAAAAGCCCTGGAAATCTGGACTGCTACATAAGCAGATGTCAGTTTTTTTTTTATTCATGTGTACTGCAGAACACAAAACATTATTGTACATTGAGGCTTAGGGTTTATTTTGACCGTGAAAAAAAATAACTTGGTGAAACAAAAGACAAAAAAAAAACAAAAAAAAAAAACCCCTCTTATTTCATGACATGTTTTCACCCAGCGTTAACACCTGAGAAAGTTTCCATTGCTTTAACGAGGTCATCAGATATGTCTGAAAAAGTCAGTAAGTAAAAACTGAGTTTAGATTACGGTTTCAGAATAAATAAAGTGGCTAAAACTGCTGCGTCAAAGACCCAACGATTTAATCATTCCATTAAATAAACAGAAGCGTTTGCAGTTATTTGTGTCTCTTAACGGAACTAAGGTGAGTCAACATTTCTACCAGTATATGTCCATGTTTGTGTAAGCATACAGTATATTGTGTGCATGTATATGTGTTGTGATGCTCAGCGCACGCTGCCTGCGGTCTGGCTTCTGCAGCTGCGTGGCCAGAGTCACGTCCTTCAGTGCAATGCTTGTGGGAATGTGGTGAGTTTGGTTGAGACCAGCTCATAAAACATTGCACCCTGGCACTGTCCTGCTTCCCCTGCAGACAGGGAAGCAGCGACCAATGGGGAAGCCACACAGGCAGCCAGCACTGTGAGCTTCTCTCAACTGCTGCTTTTTCTGTCCCACACATGCTGCTGCTCAGCTGACCCAAGGGTCAGGACCTTTAGCTCTCGGCTGCTGTGGTGTTCTGTCTGTGTGACCAGTTTCACTTCACCTGAACACAGAAGAATGAAGTGATTATTGAAGCTGGTTTTGTTCTTGTGACTTTTAGTTACAGACTATGTGGCCTGATATTATTTATGAAATTATTTACTCAGTATTTGTTGCAACAGTAGAGTACATTTTTGTTTGTTGAATGTGTTTAAGTGAAATGGTTACTACTAGGTACTGAATGTGTAGGAAAGCCATAAAAGCATGCAATGACAACCCAGCAGAAAATATTACGCAATAAACTCAAATATGAATTTACTGAAGCATCAAGTGGATTATTCAGTGCTATAAATGCACATCATTTGCAGAAGCTGCTGCTTTGCTCAAGTTTCCTTTTTTGTTAATGCAAATGTTACAGATTTTTAAAGCCTGACAAAGAATGTACAAGTTGCAAATTCACAAGTGAATGAAAAGTGAAGAGATATTACACATGTTATAGACAAGAGCTGCATTCAAAGGGAACTGAACTTGACTGAAAGTATGCTAAGAATGATATTTGACCTTTTGTTTCAGTAGAGGTAGCAGAAGTGACTGCGGTTTTCTTGTTGAGGGTGAAAGTACCTCTGCCCCATCAATGCACTCTGTGAGTCCCGCTCTCACACTTTTACACACACACACACACACACAAACATTTTTCATGGGCCAAACAATAATTAAAAGCAAAAGTAAATCAGTGGTTGTTGGATGTTTTATGCATCATTACAGTCCATGGAACAGTGCACCACAAGTGTAGATCATCACTGACACGTCTCATTTTCTATGAAGTGAAGAAGCTAAATGGAGACCTCCATCCCTATATTTTACAGATATTAAAATAAGCTTAAGTGAGTGTGGATGCCTGTGTTTGCATGCATGCTTACAATGCATTAATATGTCTCCTGATGTGTTTGCTACTTGTTTGTATGTAAGTTCAACAAAGGCACCGCCACCTCAGGTTGTTTGCACATCTGTGTGTGAATGGTAGTGTAGCATTTGTGAAAGTGTCAGGCGAGAAACCTAAGCCACCGCTGGCTCCACAGGGCTTTACCAATTCCCAGAGGTCCCAAACCCAGTGAGCTCCAGCGTTGTCCTGGCCTCATTTAAAGTCTCCATCTCTGTGCTTCTGCCATGCCCTCAAACCCTTGGAAGGCCTTCTTCCTGCCATAAATGTCACAACCCTTTCGCACAAGATAAATGATGCTGCAGCCATGAGCCAAGTGAGATCATCTAAAATCAGCAGCAGCATCTTTTTGTATCTTCTGTCGCTCTGATACTTCTTTCGGAGCGACAGTCAGTCATGGCTTTTGAATCTGTGCAAACGTGTCAAAGAAATCTTTATCTTTGTGTTTGTTTATGCGTTTTAGAAATCAGGACTTATTTAAAATAATTTCATATCTCATAAAATGAAATATGTTCTTCAAATTTCTTTAGTCACCAGAGACTAAAACGCACATTGTGTAATGTAGCTGAAAATCCTGACATACATTTAAATTTACTGCAGGAGTGTTATGAGAGTAACGTGTGTGTGCTGCAAGTGTTCATATTAGGAAGCTGTTCAACACATTATCCACCAATCAAAATATACATTAATAAATTAAAATCCACCTGCTTGTAAGGCCTCCTCTTTTTTTCAAGACACTTGTGCTCATAATCGCATTATTTAAAAAAATAAATAAATAATGTTGCGTTTTAAATATTCTTAAGAAACCCCTAGAGTTAATTTTCTCACAAATAAATATAAAGTGTCTAATGCGAGGTGTGTAGAATAATTTTGAAAGAAATATTCTAATCTTGCTTTATTTTGTTACTTCCCACCACTGAGAAAAGTTTAAAAGTCATGTCAGAATTTATTAGCAGTGTGTCAAATATTTCATACCAGTTCTAAGTCCTAATTCTGTAAACACAGCTTAAATATATAGTAATTATTTAAGTTAAGAAACAATAAGCATAAAGTCGCTGCTACTGCCGCGCCAAAATTATGTAGTGAATGAAATAAATGCCTCTTATACTCTTCACAACTCAGACATTGTTTTCTTGATAACATCAGGAAGACATCAAAGTATGCAAAACACCTGCATTTCTCATTCATTCTCAAGAAGTGTGCTTAATTTTTGGTGCTTTAGGGTACACGGTGATATTTCAGAACTATAAAACAAGCATCTGTTATCTCTGCTTGTCTCTGAGTAAAGGGAAGAAGTGCAGCTTTTTTGGCATCTCTATCTGATTCTGTGTTCAATTATTTTTGGTAGCGTTTCGCGACCTGTTTCTGCCTCATTGCGGCTTGCTTTTATTCTGTACTGTGCTTACACTTTGTGGCAGTAGGCCACACACACGCACACATGTACGCAGACGCAAGCTTATACTCATGACCTAGACTTTCATTTATATCCCTGTACCCCTCCAATAAAAATACACTTGTCTCTAAGAAACCATTCGACATCAGCGAAACACATGTGCCTCGGCCAAGATGCATACTTCTCATTCACTCTTCTCACAGTTCCAGAAAAGTGATTGAATTGTGAATGGATGTGATTATGATCTGCTGTCAGAGTCTGGGGCCAGATCAGACAGATGAAGGTGTGTGGATGCCAAGCCAGCTGTTGTTGGCCACGAATGGGTCTTGGCTAAGTGACTAGCCTTTCAAACAGACCTTATCTCCTCTGCATATCGGATGCTGGAAACCCCTGGATCACAGTGTTGGCTCTTTACAATGTAACAATTTTCCACCTGTACACGTGGATCACAGACACACATGGCCAGCTGGAACAGAGAGGAAAACCCCCAGGAAAGATGTGTAGAGAAATGATTAAAAAGTGTTAGATTGTGAGAATACGCAGTCACACATGTGTCAGAGCTCACAAATGCGAGTTTACTGTATGTGTGTATGAGGTTCAGGTTTTGCTGTGATGTTTCAACCAGAAAGTTTTTCCACTGGTATCACAGCGTCTTCTAGTAGTAAACGGCGTGCTTAATGTGGCCTATTTTCATATCAGCAATGGCCATAAGTTGGCCTGCGTGGGAGTGGAAACAAAGGTGTGCATTTCCCGAAATGTATCACTTGTCAACTAGTGAGAAATTTCAGAAGGGGTGAAAGCCACATTAAAAGAAGTGATGCTGTAGAAAAAAAAAAACATTGTTCTGTAAAGCTCATGAAAAAACCTATAAAGTTAAAGGACATGTTTTTTTTGCCAGTTGTATTTTTTCGTGAGAACTTAAACGAAAAGGAGTGTGGGAGAGTGGATAATTATTTCAAACTGTAGCACAACCACATGCTCGTGAGTGTGCGCAACACAAAACGCATCCTTGGTGTGCTGCAGAGCATAAGTGTGAGTGGTTGCACAGGAAGCTGATGATGACTATCATGACTCACTACAGCAAAGAGAGAGGGAGAGGGAGACAGAGGTAGAGAGAGGCTGAGCCAGCGATAGGTATCAGTGGGCAGGGAGAGGAAATAGCAGCACCTTGGCAGTTGTTGCCAGGGTTACCGCCTCTCGTCAGCACACACAGCAACGTTGCTCTTTCAAAAGCAAGGCCAGTGCGCTTCTTAAAATATGTGTGGTGGACAGTGGAGAACCCTTGAAACATTGTTCATAAACTCTTTGTGTTGTGCTGCACAGTCTCTGTATTGTACGTGTGTGTGTATGAGCGCACGTATTTGTTGGGGAGGGTGTCTTCTTCTCTCTTTTTTTTTTGTATTTATAGTCTTGTGTGGGGATTCTCCCCTTACAGGGGAGAACCTTGAGATCCTTATACTGATTTGGCTGTTTTGGGCTTGACATCACAACATAGTGTGGAGAGTGACTCACATAGTTCACCACACTTGTCTGGTAAGCAGCCACGATGGTTAATTGCACCCTAAAAGAAGTGTTAGATTCATATCAGAGTTTGATCAGAGTAATGGTCACAATATGCTTGTTTTCTTGGCTTAAGTGGTCCTCCTATGTATATATGCGCTTTTTTATGATCTGTACCAAATTTGTTTTCAGGAACACTCAGACACTAATTTGAAAACCACTTGTTTAGTGAAACCGTGCTTGAGTTTTACACCTTTGCAATGAGGACATTGTGGGTAAATGGGGTTTATCTTTACATAACCTTGGGTTTAGCTCTGTGATAAAGAGGGCTGAGGTGTTTTTTTAAATAGCAATCAAAATGAACCTATATGTGACATGCTTCTGAGGGCAGCACGCACATGTCAACAGGTCAACTTCAATGAAAAGGCACAAATACAAGAGTGACTCGGACTGATCTTTTCTCCAGCCTTAATCCTTCAACCCATGTTAACCAGAATGGCCTTTAGAAGTGATGAATGCACCCACTCACCCTTTTTTAAACACATAATAATATATGTATGTGCCCACTCGTGCTACATGTGCACATCATACTCCTAAGGACCTAACCTAACAGAGGGATTACCAGCTGTCTGTAGGATAAACACCTTCGTCACTTGCGCTGACACTAAAGTGCCAGACCTGCATGAGTGCATCTGTATACACACCCACAAGTGAGTGTGTATAATCTATAGAAACACTCTTATGGTGTGTTGATACTGAAGGGGATTTATGAGCAGCTTAACAGAGACTACTGTATAAACTATTGTTTTAATCTTGCCTGTTCAGGGTCATTACCTTGTTAATGTCTGTCTATATAACTCTGCATATTAAGACAGCCATTAGCTTTTGACTAATGGTGGATCCTCAGTGCCCGAGGCTACATTTAAACAGATCCCTGTCTCTTGACGCAGCTTTGACTCAGACACATAAAGGTGCAGTGTTACCAGTGTGAACTGGCCTGTTGGTCTTTAAGCAATTGCCCTGTTTAACAGGTTATTTTTTGAGTTTTGTTTTTTCCACTTCCACTGATGGATTTTGATGTATTACATTAAGTACCATGTGCAATGACTTTAGAAAGGCAGGAATTATAAGCTAACTTTGTACTATTTCAAGTACAAAAATATCCTATATTAATATCCTATATTAGTTTTAATTAGTTTAGTTTAGTTGTTTGTTTGTTTTAAGCCTAAAGGGGCAAAACTTCACTTCTAAACTACTTTTATGATCATCTTAATAACTCAACTGAATAATATGAGGTTTATTTATCACTGGGATTATCTTTACTGTTTATGTATGATTTTTCTTTTCTTTTTAGAGCAACTAGAAAACATAACAAATTGACAGAAAATATTAATGTGCATTTGTGTGTCGCATGTTTAAACATTACCAACACTTTTGTCATGATCACAGCTTCACTTGAACGTGCAAAAAACAACGAGTGTGCATGCACACTCTCAAGCTTGTCTTGTGAAACAAGCTTGAGAAAGTTTGATCTCAGAGATAGGAAACCTTCCTGTGTTTGCAGCTACTTAAGTCATGCAAACAGGGCCTCTGATCTCACATCCAAACTCGGCCTGTGCTGAAGTTTTAGGAGTGTAGTTAAACATGCCATCAGCAGAGGGCAGGCTCCTCCTTTCACAGAGAGAAGGAGCATTTCTGGTTGTGTTTGCTGTATATATTGCCTTGCTGTACAAACACTGTGCCAATGATTGACACATTGACTCTGGTGATCAGTGTCATGTTCATTCAAACCAATTTTGTCTTCATGCTTTCCCTCTTTCGCTCTTTTGCTTTTTTTCAGCCAATCTGACTGCATGTCTCTTTTTCTGTTTCCTGTACTTCTTCCTCTCTTCGCTCTCTGAGATATGCATGCGTGTGTGTGTGTGTGCGCGCACGCATGTGTGCTGTCTGGTCTCAGTGACAGTGTCTGCGAGTTAACCAATCGCAAGATGAGAACAGGGTCCAAAGAGGGCTTAAAGGCCATGAGAAAGACTCGCCCACCCCTTCAACACCAGCAGCCGCTCCTCCGAAGCAGCGCTGCTCTCACCCCTGCCGATGTTCTGACACACACACATGCACACTTTCCCCATGTGCTAAACACAAACATTAACACATACACTCACATGCATCAGGCTGCTGTAAAACTGACTAATCTTCAGAAAAAAAAATGCAGAAACTTTAATACTTTTTAAAAATGGATTTATTTCTGTAACCAGAGGTCATAAAGTCACAGATAAGCTCCGTTGGTTGATTAAGAAATCCTCTCTTAGTGCGTTCATGCAAATGAGGCAAAACACAGCTCCTGCTCAATTCCCAGGGTCAAGTTCCCCATCTCAGTTTAGCTCAGTATCGTCACCGCAAACACATTTTCTCATGTGCTAATTTCCCCTGTAGCAACGAGGGCAAGTCTTAGCACTCTCACCAGCTTTGCTTCCCAAACTTTGATTCTGACAGATTTGTGCTCTCCTGCTGTATAATGAGCAACATGCACACACTGGCACTGTGGCACATTCCTCCCTCGGTCTTCATGTGTGTGTTTTTGCTGTGTGCCTCTTATTATTTCTTCATGTGTGCATCTCGTGGTGCCCTAGAGGCCTTCCCAACGTTGACAGTTATTCACTCGGCTATTCCATTGACAGCTATTAACTCATCAACGGCTTAAATACACCTTAAGAGTGAAAATGGGTAATAGTAAGTGCAAAACAGGAAGAATTTGTGCCTGACTTCAGATTTATTGTTTTTGATCATATTTTACCACCATGTAATTATCTAACTTCATCTAACTCCACAATTACTTTACTTGAAGTAAAAATAGGTTTTTTTACTGCTTGTGTGTGTATGTGTGTGTGTGTGTATGTGTGCCATGACCTGTAAATGAACCTTAACCTCGGCGTGCTGGTGTTTTAAAAGTGCTGCCACACCAGGCAGAAGTGAAACTTGTGGGTGTGCGGCTTTGTGTCAACCTGCTGTGTGTGTATTTCTAATCATGTGCCTATATGTGTGTGTCTTTTCATACCCACATTTGTACAGACGGCATTTTGCTGCACCTCTGACGCCTGCCTCTCTTTTTGTTCTCCAAATTTTCTCTCATTTTCTCCTTTTGTGGTGGGCATGTTCTCTTCAGTGTGGTCACATATACGCACACTTTTGCAGTCACACAGAGGCCAAAAGTCATATGCAGACGCTTTCATATACACACTGTGGCAGGTTGACACGTACACTGCCTGATTTGTGCACGTACCGTCCTTTGCCCCTTTCTCATAGCTGTGACTTTTGCATGGGAAGGCACATGTGTTCAATTTCGCATGCTCAGATACATTTTCTGTGAGTGGATATGATTATGAAAGCGAGTTCACTTTTATTCCTTACATGCCGCATGATTTGTCTTTTATGTCCACAGAAAGATAACAGTTGTCATGTGTCTTTGTGGTTTGCAGGGAGAAACATGAGATGTCCATTGGCCTCTATCAGTTTGAGAGCAAAGACTGTTAAACAGAATGTCGAGTGCAACTGTTTGGCAGTTTTTTCACACATCATGTAGACTGAAAGAGAGGGCTTTCTCATTATGAAACTCTAATTCCAAGTTAACGTACAACACAGAATGACAGTTAATTGAAACCTCGACAGAGCTGTCTGTTGCCAGTATTTGTTTTGGAAATGTCTTCAAATGTAAGATGATGATTAGTTTGGATAGTCACCTTCTTCATAAACGTCAACCGCATTTCACTTGAAACAATTATACATTCACATGCTGTAGGGCAGCCTGTCGAGCCATATTTCCTTAAAGAGTGCAAAAACATCATCTATTATACACATTATACAGCAGATTAAGAATTTAACTTCATAATGCAAAATTGTTACGACATGTGTTTGGTGTACCTGCCGTGTGATTTTTAAAAAACACTAAAAACAAGAAGTGTGGTGGTTTTTCTAGGAGATTATAAATTCATGATGAGTTATTCGATGTCAATTGTACTTTCTCAAGTTGGTAAAATGTGTTTTACCACAAAACAACCCTAAAGTTTTGCATATAATGTGCGAGCAGTATATGTTATCTTCCCTTGTGCCATATATGGTCACTGACATGAAGATAGTGTATAAAGACATCAAAATTGGAGAGAAAGACAAATACTCAGGGGCTAAAAGTGCATGACCAGCCTTTTACTTCTCAGTAAAGCACAGCTGAGACTGATTCTGCCATTGATGGAGTTTCCAGCAAAGGCCTTCTCAATTTTCTGCTACCCTGCCAATAACCACCAACCCCTCTCTCTTTCCTGGCTTCAGGCCTTACCCAGGGGCAACCAAAATTAGGCCCAGGGGGGCTACAAGGGGGTCAGAGGGATCAACAGGAATTGGTGTGTGGGTGGCAGTGCCAAGGGATGGTCAAAGAGGGGAGAGGAAGAAGAAGATGGTGGGAGGGCATTCCTGAGGCCTGCAGAGAGGGAGGATTTACCAGCAAATCGAGTGAAACATTGTGCGACTCAGGCCCCAGTTTGGGTGAGTGGGTGTGCAAGAGGGCAAAGGGATGGAGAAAAAGAGAGAGGAGGAAAAGGCAAGCATGAGTGCAGGGAGTGCTAGTGGACACAGTCCAGACTCACAGCACAGGAAGTCATTCATATTGGAAAGCGCTTGTTGTCGGCTCCTACTGTCCACTCCATAGCAGAGTCAGAGCTTACAGTTACTCAACTTGTGATCCTGTGTCAACCCCCCCCCCCCTCCCCCAAATGCACGAAGCCAGTAAATGACACTTAAATATGACATAATATAGTATAACACAATATAAGTCTGATTAGGTCATGCTATATTTTTTCTTTCTTTCATTCGTACGTAGGCTTGTAGCTCTCTAGACTTTAAATAACTTAATTTGTAATGCATGCAGTGGCTTTTAGGTGAACTAGACCAGCACTGGATTCAATGGCAGTCTTGAATATGTGAAAGCTTTTTAAGAAATCCGATAATGTTACACTTTTGATTATGAACAAGACGTTTTAAAGATAGAAAAGTAAACAAGGCAGCTTTCTGCAGTGGTCTGTTCCCAAACAATGTAAACCATACTGTATATTCCTGTTCCTGCATTGTAAAGTTATTGTTACTTATTCAAAAACCAAAAACACTGACATCCATATGACTCTCATAAGCTTGGAGTACGCACATGTCAAGACATGCCTGCATCCAGTATAATTTACAATTCACCATGTAGCCTAATATGTTGGTAATAGGTAATGTTTCAGTGTCAAGAGAGAATTATTATCCCCAATATACTGGATATAGATTATCTCACAAAGCAACATAATCAGCAGGTATGCCTTGTTTTGCACAAATGTGCATGAAGGTTTATATCGCTATCACATTAAACACATAGACTGAACCAGAATTGAAACGTTCATTTGTGATTATTTTTTCATTTCTGATGCAATATCTAGAACTGCCCGTGCATAGACAAACTCAGTACCTGCTCGTGGATGAGAGAGCTGTTGCTGCTGTTAGTGGTGTGTCATCAAGTCTTCCGAGCCTAATGTAAAAGCCATGTGTGTGCGTGTGTGTCAGAAGCACCCATCAGTTTACCAGCAGTTGGCTACTGAGGTCCTGTGTGTGTGTCAAAGTGATGAGAATGGATGGAGATGAACTGGGATTTTTTTTTTTTTGGGGGGGGGGGGGGTAGATTGCACTTTGGCAAGGAAATGCTGCTCTGTGCCAGAGAGGTCTGCTCATCTCATTGCCCACTCGCACACACAGACACACATTATATGCTAACTCCCTCTCTTAAGCCCATTTCCTTTGCACAGGGCATGGGAACTCCTCTGCTCTCTCTCCTCCCACTCCCCCCTCTTCCTCCATATCATCGCTGTCCTCTTCCTTACCCTCTCTCTCGTTGTCCTCTCTATCCCTCTTCTTTACTTCTCTCCATCACATCCTCACCTTGTCCTGCCCTCGCTCTGTCACTCTCTCTGGTACCCCGTCTTCCCTCGTTTTCCTCCTCTCGGGCTCTTTTTTTTTTTTTTTCTCGAGTGTCTTCTCCTCACTCGTTTTATTTCCTGCCTCCATCTGTGCCCAATTTATCTCAAGCACTGACTGTGTTTTTTCCTGATAATTTGTTTTTGATTCCCCAGAATTAGAAAAGCATTGTGTGCACTCTCAGTAAAGCAAGCACACATACAAACACATGCATACACATGCGCTAGCGCACACGTACGCACACATTTTTATTGTAGTATTCTATAAAAGTTCCTATAAATCACTGGTTATTAATCGGCCCCAGACGGCCGTCCCCCTTTTCTCCCCCTTTCCCTCTCCGCACAAACACAGACCAGATGCATAGGAAATGGGATGGCAAAAAGGGCACCCAAGAGACAGGCTGCGCTTTTTTTTTTTTCATTTTTCCCTCCTTCTCCTTCTTTTCTCCCCCTTCCCTGATTTCTGAGAAGGTTCATTTATGTAGCACTGCCCAGACCCCAGACTCACAGAGGAAATAAAGTTTAAATTAAAGTTTAGAAGAAATAAATTAAATAATAAATACAAATTGTGATCTGCTGCCAAACAGCCCGGTGTGTGGGATGGAGGTGAAATGTCCATCCTCTTGAAGGCGAATGGCTTCAGCTCCATCTGTTAGAATTAAACCCAGTTTATCTTAAGTATGCTCATGTGTGTGACCACACATTTACCAAGCTTCTCCCTGTATTTCATTCAGCTCTAGTGCGCTCACCCTTCTTTGTGGGATGAGTTTAACATTTCCTAGATGTATTGTAGCTCACACCTGTGTGGCTGGATTGATCTGAAAGTCAGTTTCTTAACTGTCTGAGACATCTGTGTCCTCCTAAATTGACCCTTGTCTGTGAGTGCCTACGAGACACCCGGTTTCCTCTCTGTTAGATCAGAAACTTTCATATTACCCACTTTCTGTCAGTGTCTCACACACCTGTGCTCAGCTCACTGAGACAGAGCAAAAAGGGCAAGTAACCACCAGAGAGAGAGATTTGGACAGAGTGAGAGTAAATTACAGAGAGACACTGGAGGCAGAGAAGGAGAGACAGGGAGGATATGGATGTAATGTAAGTGAGAGGACATATCTGTCCCACCCTGTCCTGCAGTGCCTGGGAGCCTGGATGATGTGAAGCGGCTGAAATGAACTGTTCACAGAGAGCAGGCAGAAAATGTGAGAAATGTGCGCGTTGGCTTCAGGGATGAGGGGGAGAACGCTGGTTTTTCAGGCACGCAGGGACAGCCTGCAGAGTTCTGCCAAGAGAAACACGGTGCTGTGTTCCTTGCAAGAGCTATGAAGGAGACATAAGTGGGAAGGGGCATTAGAGAAAGAGAGGAAAGGTATGTGTATGGAAGTGGAGGGGGGGGGGGTGAAAAGGATGAGGTGTTCCCCAGGGCACTTCCCTGGGCCACTGCCAACTGATGTATAAGATACAACAGTGGATGACATGGCTTGGTGTGTTGATCATGAAGGAAAATCTCAGTAATCACACGTTAAAAGAACTCTGTGTAGCTTCAGAATATATTACAGATGATAACCATACATTACGTCTGGTTCTACATGTGTAAGTTCCTTTTAAGTTTGTACTAAAGATAAAATCTTGAGCTGTCCAAAGAGCTCTATGAGGCTGTCAAATGTATAATGTTTTGTCTGTAAGAGATAGGGTGATAAGGGTAAGCAAGTGAGCCGCAGCCAAGGCCCGGGCCCAGATGTCCACTTTCAGCTGTCCTGGCTGACCACTGTCTCGCCTGCCAACACTCGGCTGAATATCCCCACATCACTGCAAATATGTAAATATGTTGACTTGGAAGGATGTCCTCTTCTCTTCCGACCTTGTAGCACTTTTGGAGAGAAGCAAGACAGCAGAGAGGAGAGAAAACAGGTCCAGCATTCCATATAAGGGCCTGCTTTGGGCTCAAACACCAGCTTATCATCACTTTCTACTCCTCTGGGCCATTACACAACTTGGGGAACACATACAGGAACCCTAACCTTCAACACTTAGCACACACACACACACACACACACACACACACACACACACACACACACACACACACACACACACACACACACAC
>JAVDPK010003179.1:184065-224220 GCA_034780415.1 Cichlasoma orientale | reverse complement strand
TGGAGACGCCGTGGAGAGCGATCTGCTGCCTGCAACATCCTTCAGCATGACCGGTTTGGCAGTGGGTCAGTAATGGTTTGGGGTGGCATTTCTTTGGAGGGCTGCACAGCCCTCCATGTGCTCGCCAGAGCTAGCATGACTGCCATTAGGTACCGAGATGAGATCCTCAGACCCCTTGTGAGACCATATGCTGGTGCGATTGGCCCTGGGTTCCACCTAATGCAGGACAATGCTAGACCTCATGTGGCTGGAGTTTGTCAGCAGTTCCTGCAACATGAAGGCATTGAATATATTTGCATTTTATTTTTTGTGACTGTGGCAGTTTCACATTTAAACAGGAATACTCAAAAATAATTTGACTTTAATAAAACTCATTTTATTAGTTATCGTAATCTTTGTATTAAAGACAAACAAGTTAAATAAAACAAGCAGCAAATCCTCACAGTGGGACAAAAAAATAATATTCAGCATTTTAATTCAGGAATAAACGTGACACAGAGATAGTTGGATTTTTTATTGAAATTTACGAAAACTGATGAATTAAATTATAAGTATATATTAAAAATAACACTGGGATCGATCCCTGGGAAAAATAAACTCTGAGTGAACTTCTTTAACGTGGTGGCAGAGCGCCGTGTAACGCCTTCATCCTCTGGATGCTCGTTTTGTTCTCTGAGCTGATTCATGAGGCTCGAGCTTTCGTCCTCAGCGTTGGTGAACTTTCATCATGAATCAAACGGTCCGAGAGGAGCGGCGAACAGAGGCACTGCGTAACATCCCAAATAATGTCTGACACTTTTGGACTTCAATCACGTGAAATGTGCTTTTGAACGCGGATGAATGCTGAGTCCAAAAATAGATTTTGCAATACAAAAAAAAAAAAAAAAATAAGATTGTCACTTTGTTCTCATCCGTTTTTCCACACAAACACTCTTTGACGACACATACGCACATTTTTAAAGCTTTTGCTGCCAACAGGCTGAAGCGCACAGGTAGTAACCCGACTCCACCTCAGTGAGTTTCCCTCCATCCAGTCGCAGCACTCCATCTATAACACTCACCGCTGACCTTTAAACTCACTGTGAAGTACAAACTGGACTCGCATCATAGTACTCAGCTCGCTTTGCACGCTTATATACTGCAGATCCACACAAACACGCAACATACACAAGCACATAACACAACAGTAAACAGACACAGGAGTAACACACTGTAACAAACACGAACTGACTTAAAAATAAAAAATTAAAGGATAAATGGTTCGTATTGCTTTGGCCTGTTCTGTGAGCAGCCTGCTCGGGTCGCCGTCCTCCGGTCATGTGACCGCAGAAGCGTCGGAGAGAAGACGACAGCAGGGAGGTGGTGGGAAACGTGACTGGCGTTACAGTGTCCGTTTTCGTCCATGTTTACCACCAGTCTCCTCATTTCCCTGGTTTTCCCTTCTTGGCAGCGGCTTCACGTTAGAACCCCCACGTGTCTTTTTGTGCGGTGAAGTCCGGCTCCTCTTGGTCCCATTTGCCTGGGGACAGGCACTCTTCAGTGCTGAGGTCCTGAGGGTTCACCCCAATGTCCAGGACCTGGGGGTTAGTGCGAGACTCAGCGAGTCTGCAGAGAAAAAAGAAACATTTTATTAGTAACTGCTTTGATAAAACCATAGACTGTATGTCAAAGATGGACATGCTTCTGTTTTAATGGGGACTCCTCTGGTTGCAAAATGAAGTCTAGTAGTATGAAAGGTCTTGGGCTGATGGGTTCATGCTCTCAATCACTGGTTTCACTGAATAGAACATGAAGGTAATTTAATAACGGTCCTCATTAGTGACCAGATGGAAGCTAAAGCACAGCGTGCTGCCTTATACAATCCTGCAAGTGTGCAGCTAAAATCTTCTGCTCAAGGCTTCAGACACAGACTGCCGATGTGACGTCAGCAGTACTGAGGGTGCTGGACTGTCATGATGGAGCTGAGCAAGAAGGTGACCAGCCGAGCCAACGTTCCACCAACGTTCTACCTATGGAGGTGAAAGAATGAGGTCGCAGCTTGAAGAGTTTTCTTCATGGAAAACCTGCACTATATCACCGGAAGTATTCACTCGTCTGCCTTCACACACACGAGATAATCGACCCAGAGAGATAATAAATCTCATCTGGTCTGGGAATCCGTTGAGATCCCCCAGAAGAAACTGGGAAGCACTGCTGGAAAAAGAACATCTCGAATACTTGCTTCAGGTGATCGTATGATAACGGATGGCTGGATGGATGATGCAAACCAGTGTGTGATGTCACAGTGGCCACGTCCATCTTTTATATACAGTCTATGGATACAATCTGAGTTACTATCAACGACAGTTTGCAACATTTAGAAATCTTTGATGGTCGTTACAATGTGCACAAACACAGACATAAAAATGGACATACTTGTGATGACAATGATTAAAAATAATGCAGCCAGAAGTGGAAATAAAATAACTGTCTTGGTGAACCAGTCACAACAATCCAGCATGAGCCCTTCTGACCGTACATACACAGTGCTTATTTTAGGCTGTAAATATATTGGACTTAATGTAAACATGCCACTCTCAGTCTCCGGGACGACGCTCACGGATGTGAGGCAAACACCTGTGTTGAGGACGTGGACAGAGTGCAGGATCTGTGGCAGAGACGTCCTTATACGTATTAAACAGTGAAATGGTGAAGGCGGGGAGGGTTCCTCCTTACTGTGCACTAATATTAGTCGAACTACAGTTCTGTGCTATGTTAATGGGAAATGTCATGAAACATGATGTGACGATACACCTGTCTTAGATGACCTGGTTGATCACTGCTATCCACACAGATGAGCAGGCTTGAATAGTGAGGTTTACTACAGGATGATGAGGTGGAAGTCACAACATCCAGTGATGATATTGTTACCTGAGTAGGATTCAAAGCTATCCAGACTGCGGCTGAGGATGCAAAGGAAACATCACAAATCAGGCAACAAAGTCCAAAGTCTCCTGAAAGGCCTCAGTTTAAAGAAACAGATACGTTTATCTGAGTTAATGTTTAAATGTTCATGTTTAAACATGACCTGCAGAAGACTGCAGCAAAGAAAACATGACGCTCCTACACAGCTGATTATCATGAACACAGCCAGCAGGGGGCAGTGCAGACTCTCAAATCGCAACAAGAAGTCACTGCTGGCAACAAACAGACTGATGACAAACCAAAGGAAAACCCTGAGTGCTTGACCCCTACACTGGTGACTCTGTTGCTCTATGTGGGGGGGCATTTTGGATCCACTGAGAGGGACAGTCGCACCGAGCTCACCTTTAACCCAACAGGAAACGCTGCTGTCCTGATGCGAGGGAGTTCGCCCAGGTCGACAGTGCATGTGTAACGGCATTGATCAATGTAAAAGGCTTTGGACCAACATGTTAGACCATCACCATCATTAAAACACCGAGGAGGGGAAGCGGTGCTGGGTCGGACCCAACAGCAAGGCACGAGTCTGAATACATACTCCCACTTTTAGGATTATGAGTATTTAGGAGGAGCATGGGGGAAAAAGGGGGCAACACCTCAAACATTACTGTGTACTGTGGTCCCGCAGGTCATCATCAGCCCTCAGAGGGTCCCATCAAGCCCACTGAGGACATAAATTTTGGACTTTTAGCTTTACAGCCTTCGTACTGACAAAAAAGTCACCCACCCTGGCACCTTCCACTAAAGTAAGTTAGAGATGAACCGTTAAATAAAACAAATAAATAATACATTTTAAAAAAGCGTATAGTTAAAAGTGCACTCAGGGATTAAATGTGTAGTTAAACTGATTTATAATGAAAGAAGGGGAAACTAGGAAATACTGAATCCTAATGTTTTCAGCCTATAACTTTGTATTATTTATGAATCTGTAATCCACAGATTACAGATTCATAAAAAAAAAAACATTTCCTGTAAGAGTTCAAATATCCTAAAATAAAAAGTTGATTTAACTCGTTGAGGGAGTCTAAAGTAGCTCCATGTGGTGTGTGTGTGTGATTCTCAGGCCTGATATTAGTGAACACTGAATCTCTGCTGCTGCTTGTTGTTTTTTAATCTGGAATAATATTGAGCTGTTTCCTAATCAGACAAAACAGTGATTAAACAGTCACATTTACTCTGCTGTAAACAATCCATTAATCTGCAGCTTATTTCAATCATCACGCTAAACTGTAAATATCATTACTCAGTGACAGCCTCATTCACAGACTCATGAATTTCTTCTCTTGCTCTGACCCCCACATCACGCAGCACAATCAGCTCCTCCTGACAGACAAAGACATCATCCTTTCCCTCGGGGACCCTGAATTTCCCCCAGTTAGCGGATGCATCTCCGCTTATGCCGGGAGCATCCTCGTTAATCACAGAGAGAGCGACTAATGGCGTTAGGGTGTAATTACAGTGTGCGCAGACAAATAATCATCTGATAACGGGGCTAAAAAGGCCGCTTAGTGCTTGATTACAGAGACTGCGGAGCCCATCCGCCTGCCACCAAATGAAAAGTGAGAGAATGTGAGGCTCGCTGTAGAATTAGAGGGAATAAAAAGCAGAGCCAAAGGAAATAAAAGCAGTCATAAAAAGCTGAACGAGTCTTTATGGCAGTAAAATGAGAAGCTGTAAACATTTGCAGCGTGCAGCCCTGACAGCAGACCACCACAGCTTATCAGAGCGGGCCGCCGACACGCTGAACCGAAGCATTAATCAGAGCGGACGCCGTCCTGATCAGCGCGCAGACGGAATTTAAAGGGTTTTAATCAGCAGAGACAATGAACTTCCCAATCAACCTTCACCCTGAAGACCTCTCGTTTCCTAAAGACTTCTGCTTTTATTGTTATTCACACGTTCTCTTCTTTCAAAGGGCTTTTTTTTAATTAACTTTTTATTTCAGTTTACCACTTTTTTCCCTGCACCTACTTTCTTAGTTTAGAAAAACTCAGCACGCACTCAGATTTCTGCCCTGACCCAGGGTCCGACCCTGTAAGCCTGCTGTCCAGATTGTTAAGTGTGAAACCCATCAGATTAACAGCTGTGAGGATGTACTGTACTCTGAAGTATATCTTCTTTTGGTTAGCGATATAAATACAGAGCAATCTGTCCATCAGCTGCAGCCATTTGTAACCACAGGCTTCTTTTCCCCTCATGAAATCACTGTGTGGCAATCTGAGCCTACAAAGCAGCGTGACTCAGGGAGGGTGTCGGCCGAGTCAGGGCCTGCAAACTGAGCCGGGTTGAGCCGAGCGGAGGGAGAGGCAGTGTTTACTACAGACTCCCGGTCCCGAAACGGCAGCCTGTGTGGCTCATTAGAGTCTGGACTTGAGGGAAAACCCAAATTCGCCTGCTCACCTTGAGAAAGCCTCGTCCAAACCGTCCTCCAGCTCCTGCCAGGCAGAAAACACACACATACCAGTCAGATATAAAGTTTTGGTCTCATGAGGTGATAACAGTGCTTATTTATGATATATGAAGTCTGCTCTATGCTCTGAGTAGGTTGAGCTAAGCTATTCGCAGCCCAAACCCTCTCCAGCTATTTGATAAGGCCAGTTCTGTTCAATAGGCTATTGTCTCCGTCAGCAGCTGCAGAATCCGCTCCTTTGAATCCAGCAGGTACGGCACATTAATCAGTGATTCATTCACGGCATTCTCCTTATCAAGCTTGAACAGCTGAACTTGCTGACCAGCCCCTCTCTCGTCTTACCCATACAGTATTGTTGTTCTCTGTTGCGTGATTATGCACCGTAAAGGGATCCAACGCGCTCTGCTTTGTTCCTGAGTGGGCCAGCGCTGCGTTCGCTCCCTCTGCCAAATCCAGAAGCTTCCCTGTGGCGACCTCTGAAAAACACGAGGTTCATAACAGAAATTTACTTCCCAAATCCGCACGAGCGCCGCCGTCTCGAACAAACAGAAGCAAGCGTGTGCAAAGAGAAGTGGTTAAAGTGGACGCAGCGTGCTTTCCCTCGTTTTCTGAAGATGGAGGACGAGTGAAAGCCTGAATCATCTCAGGGACGCCTCCTTGTGAAGCCCCACCCATCCTGTTTATGAGGGGCAACCAATCAGAAGAAAGCTGGTCTAAAAGGGAGGCCACAGCAGCTCAGTATAAGATAAAAATCATTTCAAAATCTGGATCATGCAAAGTTGCTGGGGCTGGAAACGAGCAGACCAGCCCCCCCTTTAAGGTCCACTTTTCATCATCAAGCTTCTAATGCATCTCATCAATTCAGCCGTATGTGGCACGTCACTTTGTGATGAGCGAGCACGGAGTGACCCCGCCCCTAATTACGACGACACTGCTGATCTGCGATGGGATCGGCTCGTAATGGCCCCGCCTGATGATTAATGCATGTCAATAATGTGTGTAAACACTGATTTCAGTCGAGTCTTTAGACTAATGCTGTCCCCTGAAAACAGTAAAACCCCGGTGACTCTCCTAATGGTGGGATATAAAACTCTTCGATCCTCGCCGACCTTTTTACTGGATTTTATGTTCCCTAAGGGAAAAACGCTCCAGAGTAACTGAGTCAGCGTGCAATAAGATTTTCATTCAATCCCTGCTGTGTGTCAACAAAAGCATTTAGACTTTCTGCTGTTATGAAAGAGGCAATATTGTGAGACAGACCTTTATGGAGGAGGCGGGGACTCATCTGATGATTAATGCCCTTCAGTTAAAAGCTTATTTATTACCTTTAGTGGAAGACGGGTCTGCGAAGAAACACATTTCTCACTAGAGCTGCTAATAATCAATCACCTGATAGAAAATTAACGAGCAAGTAGAATCTTTGAGATACTCGGCGCCCCCCCCCCCCCCCCATTTTTTCAAATAAAGTTCTCTTGATTTTAAACTGCTGGTTGTACAAAATTAGCCCGACCACCGTCTTGAGATATGCTCACCACATCATCTGTGGGCCGAGGAAAAATGAAGGACAGCCCCGTTCAGTCCTGAGGTTTTATGTATCAGGACACACACACAAAAAAAATCTGGTCCTTCTGAGGTTCTGAAATGATTTAAATACGGCCTCAGATGAACAACAGAATCATTTCACACACGACATTTAACAGAAACTAAAATGCAGAAGCAGAAAGTGAAAAACTGATTACACCCCATGATTCAGACTGCAGAACCTCCTTTAGCAATAATAACTTCAAGTTTCCTGTATGACTTCATCAGTTTCTCACATCGCTGTGGAGGAATATTGGTCCGCTCGTTACAATGTTGCTTCAGCTCATTAAGGTTTGCGGTCACTGAATGGTAACATACTAAACGTCCTGGTTCTCATTTAGAGCTTTTCTCTGCAGGCCTCATTCTCACACACACACACACACACACACACACACACACACACACACACACACACACACACAGTCGCACTCATGTCATCAGGCACACCTCAGTCAGGTTCAGGTCTGGACTTTGACTTTTTCAGCCTGTGTGTGGATTTGCTGCTCTGCTGGGGTCACCGTCCTGCTGCATGCACAGTTTGGGCCGAGCTTTGACTCTAGAATACTTTGGAGGTCGTGAGAGAGAAGCAGCAACCCTTCCAAACAAGCCGTACGTGCTCACTTTTTTCCTAATTCTACTGTGATGAACTTTAACCTTTAACATGCTGTCTGAGGCCTGTAGAGTCTGAGATAGAGCTCTGGTTTTTTTTGTGACGTTGAGCTGAATTTGCTGGGACGTCCACTCCTGGGAAGGCTGCCAGCGGTTTAAACAGTTTAAATTTGTGAATAATCTTTCTCACTGTAGAAGGATGGACTTCAAATGTTCCCAGATTGATGGGCAGTGTAATCACACACCTGAACGCTTCAGACTTTACAGGTGCGCTCACACTCGCTCATGATCAGTTAATCAGGTGCATGTGATTAGCAGCACCTGGCGGCTGCTTTATTCCTATGGAGACCAGGTGTATTTAGTTTTTCACACACTGCGACTGCGTCTTCACTTCATTTCTGTTAAATAATGACAGTGTAATATGTCTCGTTTTATTGGCTGTCTTACACAATAGATTCTTAATCACAGCAATTTCACTTCCTGTTTAAATAAAGGCTAAAAAAAAAAAAAAAAGGGAAAAAAAATAAGTATTTCATTTGTTGTATAATAACAACATGTCAGAGAACTATGCAAAAACACTGCAATACTGTATTACCAAGAAAACAATCATCAGATTAAATTATGGGGAAAACAAGCTCCACTTTTAACCTTGTGGAGAGGCAGAGTCAGAGAGGATGATTCATCTCCCAGCAATCAGGTTCCAGCAGGACGTGGCATTCACAGGCCTGACGCTGGGAGAAAGTCGAGGGTATCGTGTGTCACGGATAAAGCTGACTCACCTCCGACAACCCCACTGATCCCGCGTCTCTCTGACACGCTGCCACGCTAGTCGATCAGCCACAAAGTGAAGGGTAGATAAATGTATCTCCTATCACGGCTTCAGCGCTGGCAGTAAAAACTCTAAGCTTTACTCTGCTGTGAAATTATGCTAATTTGCCTCCCAGAAAGAAGGTCCACTGGCAGCTAAATGACCCACTAGAGGGTCAGCAGGATAATGTTAGTCCAAAAAAAGCCTCTCTGTTTGCAAAATCTCTGCTTTGTTGAGTCTTCTCACAGAGGATCATCTTTAAAGCTCATGTTGACCATGAAGTGCTGCACGTGCGGGGCTGCAGATCCAAATAAAGCATCAGAGCAGATTTAGGGAGATATGCTTCTCTGGTGGGAGGCCTGCTGGCTGATGGGTTTGGGTTTTGTTTTTTTTTTTAAGATTTTCCTGGGAAAAACCAGACCTCCAGTAGCGAAAGGATCAGGTCAGAACAGGAAAAAGGCATGCACAAATACAACAGGCACAAAAAGAAAGCATTATGAGTTTAAGGAAACAACAGGATGCTCTTTGTGAACATATATATGGGACTAATAACGCCTTCGGGTCCTCTGGCTCTGCGGGCGTCAACATATTTAGAGGGCAATCTGCGATCTGATCGAACAATGGGGGGGGGGGGTGTAACAGAAAACGCGGATTCTTTCATGCTCTCTAAACAAACAGGGCTGTGATTGTGCTTCCAGAGTTGGCCGGGATAACAGCGTGAAAACGGCCCTTTGTTTGGATTAAAATGTCACGGGAATTGCTGAACCAAGATTTGGTTTAATGCATCTGCAATGACTGCAGTGCGGCTTTTATGTGCTCAAATTAAACAGATCATCATCACCACCATTATCACCGCACATAAGCACCTCGAAATGTCACCTCCTGTTAACTGCAGTGATGTTAGCGAGAAATAAGAACCAAAGAAAAGCAGACTGTGAGCTGACCTGCAGCCTCGCTGTAGGCCAGCCTTTGTGGCTGAACACCCTTCCTTCCCCCGAGGCTGCGATCGCTGCCACACAGTGAGACAGAAAGAGGAAGAGAGAAGAAGATGTGATGATGGCTGACATGACTCACCTCCTCCCTTCAGGCTGCCCTGGCTGGCCGAGCTGTCCGACTGGGAGCTGCTGGCTCCTTCCCCATCTGAACCTGACTTTACTCGTTTCTCTTTCTCTGAACAGAAACAGGAGGCGGAGAAAAAAACAAAAACAGGCGTCAGTGAGGACAGTCTGATTCAGGAAGTTCTAACCGCAGGGCGAGAGTGTAATGCTTAAAGAACCGTTTGTCTTCCAGGAGCTGAAATGTGGTTGTTTAATGTTTCACCCACCAAACAGACTTTTATCATTAAAAAAAAAAAAAACTTTCATATTTGTGTTTTTCCATTATGTGTAAAGTGAAATATCTCGAGTCTTTTTTGGTTTAAATGTGATGATCACATGCTCTACAGAGAAGATCTGTGCTGAGAGGGCCAGCTGTTCACAGAGAGCTGTACCAAAGCATGTTAATGGAAAGTTGGCTGGAAGGGAAACGCGTGGTAGGAAAAGGTGCAGCCGCAGCCTTCGGAAGACCGTCAGGAGCAGTCAGCTCAAGAACTTTGGAGAGCTTCACCGGAGTGGACGGAGGCTGGTGCATCAAGAGCCCCCACACAGGCATCTTCAGCAAAGAGGCCACAACTACCTCATTCCTAATATCACCTGAACCGGACAACATCAGAAGAGCCTCACCTTAAATGAAAAATGCAATTTGGAAGTCAGAGTCTGGAGGACGAGCGGAGAGGCTCAGAACCCAGGAGGCTTGAAGCTTCTGCAGTCTGTGATGATCTGAGCTGCCACGTCATCTGCTGGTGCTGGTCGGTCCATCGTTATTTTATCAAGTCCACAAAGTCAACATAACATCTGTCAGGAGACTTCAGAGCACTAAAATTTGGCCCACATTTTGGCCCATTACGACCGAACGCGACTGGCCCAAATCATCAAAATTAAACTCAAAAAGGCGTGAAATATTTCACTTACAGCATAATTACTGAACCTTTTCAATAACTTTGGATGGCAATCCAACCGGTCTGCTGTACTATAGACCCACACACAGAGGGTCCATTTTTCTTTTAATATCAAATAAAGGCAAAAAAAAATAAATAAATAAATGTGTTAAAACTATTACTCAAAGCAGCTGCCAGCCCCAGCAGGGTCTGTAACTGCAGCATTTGAACAGAGCATCTGGGACGGGTGGATAAGACGCTCTGCTCCGACTGAGAAAGTTCTCCATGCAGTGCAACAGCTTCCTGAGACTTCCTGCACGAACACTCGTGTTAATCTCAGTCCAGCAGAGACGTTTCAGGGCCTGTTTGATTCACACATTTCAGAACCACAACTTCAAACTGCACTTCAAGCTAACCGAGGACAGAAAACACTTTCCCTTTGGAATAACCCCGGGAACAACTGTGACGTGGTGTCTCAGACACATCTTTGGCCCGTCCTGTGTGCGGCTTCAAATCACACCAGAAGCGTTTTAGCAGCAGACGGTTTATTCTGCACAGCGGCTTTTACGGTGTCTAATTTCCTGCCCTCCTCATTTGCTCTGTACAGCCTGAAGCAGCTTCTGTAAAAATAATAAAAACCTATTTTAAGCAACACGGAGCAGAGAACGACTTCTGAGGCGGTTTTGGGCATCGACCTGAGTGGGTACCATCAGCTCCAGCAGCCACGAGCCCAAACGTGATGCAGGACCTAAACTAGACCGAGACTTAAACTGAATGAACAGAGCTGTACCGAGGACAGTTTAACCAGAAACATTATAAAAGGAGGAGCGACAGGCAGGTGCTGCTGTACAGCAGAGGTTTAGCTTTCTAACAGCTGGTTAGAATAAAACCTAAACATTAATAAAACCTAAAAAGGAAAGAAGAACATGCAGGTTGTGGTTTAACAGCCCTAAACTTTATACATAAAAAACAAGACAAAAATTCATAGAAATGTTTACTTACAGCGTGCTGTGTTTGAAATCTAATCTGACTCAGCTGCGACACATCCAACCACATATTTCACCATTTCTGTCAGGGCACTGCTGCAGCTTGCTCAAGCACATGTTGCAATTCCTCTGTGGCATGACTCTTAATGAGCAGCATGAAACTGCTCCATGGATACGCCTGTGTGCATCCTTTGTTCACTTATGTGCTCTACATGGAACAGGTTCTGTGGAGAACGCACTAACAATCGGAACGCACACACACGGGGTACAGTCCAACCTCGTCCTTGACACAATAAAGCATCACAATTACAGAACTGTATCCGCAGCTAAAGGTCAGTTTGTGCTTTCAAACTGATCTCGGTCCGCCCTTTTTAAGGACTCCCGCTGCGTGCCCTGTGAGTTTCACAGGTGTGTTCAAATTGTGTTACACATTTTTAAAATTACATGCGTCAGAATGAATCATCACTATTGCGCAACTACGCGTGCAACAATGTGCAGAGATCAGTTTCTGCAGAGAGCGCACGCACTGGTGTGCAGTTTGACGAACCCTTCAATGAGCTTAATGTCATCACACCAACGCTCGCTCGGCTCCTCCTGATTTACACACATCGATTCACTAAAGTTCAGAACGCTAACGAAGTCTCTTCACTCGAGACTTTTTGCTGCTCTCAGAGATTTTCTGAAAACTTATAACCAAAACGACCCTCCATCAAACAATTGCAGCTTTAAAGTCGGACAAAATGCATAAAATAAAAATAAAATCCATCAATAAAACAGCAGTAAAACAGCTTATATTGTAGGGTTTTAGTGCATTTTATTGAGATTGAAGTTGTTACATACTGTATACTGAACTCTCTTTTTTTATTTTGTCTCATTTTTAACTTATTGAACTTATTGAGCTTTTCTGCTTTATTATGTGTTGTTTTCAGTGTTTCGGCTTTTATAAATAAAGCTTTAAACAAAAGCCGGCCTCACTGAGATGAAACGTCCATCTGTGTCTTTTCCAACCAAAACCTTCTTACAGCGAGGAGACATTTTTTATTTCTCCATCATTCTGTAATGAAAACAACAGTTCCCATGAGCAGGTCGCTTAGTAATGGCGGCGTTACAAAAATGTCCCCGGGCGCCTGTTTTCTCCCACACCGATCTTCACGTGTGCGAAGCTCCTGCTGAACACGGACCCGGCCCACAGACAGCGGGTGGTGTAGTGTTCGCAGTGAATACGCTGTGACGGCAGACTTACGAGCAGAGATGGCATCTGTAATATCCAGAGGAATGTGGGTCAGGAATGTGCAGAACCGCTGTGGGTGGTGTTGGTGGAGAGCTTATAAGCAAACCACACAGACACACAGTGGATATCTCCCTTCCTGCCCTCATCCCCGGGGTCTTGAAACTTTAATGAAACAGACTCCAAAAGATTTCCTCCCTCTCCCCGTCTCCCTTTCTTCTTCCCCGTCACGAGAGAGCACCGCGGCTCCTTCATAAAAATATTTCCCGTCCATAACCCCACAGAACAGATAACAACTTGTTAAATTAAACGTCTTCGCCCACATTAAAAATTCGAGGTGAAAAGTGTAGCGAGAGGGAAAGAGAAAGAAGGGCCGAGTGTGGCTGTCTGCACTAAATTACACTTTTTAATATTCGAGTCAGAAACACAAAAAAAGACAAATGAAGAGGCGACGAGTCCGTGGCCTTGATTTTGATGGGGGAAGGAAAAAAAAAAATCCCTCCTCAAAATGGAAATGTGGCCACATGAAAATGTTCACAATCACCACAGCGAGAAGAGGAAGAGCTGGAAATGCTGTGGGAAAGAAAGAGGCGGCTGGATTTTCATACAGAGCAAGCGAGCATCTCTAAAGGACTGAATAAATAAGCACATCGTCGCTTGAGACAGGATCAATGACACTGAATCTGTCAGAGGCTGAGCTCAAACACACACACACACACACACATCTCCCTTTCTCTCAAACACTCGCCATCCAAACACCCCTCCCTGCCCTGCCTTTCATGCTTTCTTGCCCCTCTCTTCTCCTCATCCCCATCCCCCTCCGTCGCTCTCCTCTTCTCCCCTCCTGAGAAAAACAGAAGGAGCTGAGGGTGAGGATGAAGAGGGAATAGAAAACAACTAAATGGTGCGTGCAGAGGGAGGCAGGTGTAAGACAAGACAACAAAGGATAATCATAAAATTCAAAGAGCACTTACAGGGCGATACAAATGTACAGAATAGAGAAAATGGTTGGAGGGGTGCTGATGCAGAAACTGATATTATGTGGCAAGAATTGCTCATTTACTTTGGAGTCATACATGCAGAAAATGACATGCGTGTTTCTGCTGAGCTGCAGAAACGCCGTTCCTCACACAGCTCTCTGATTGGCTGCTGCGTCCACGGTTCGCTAAGCACCCACACCTACAGTTAAAATGGATTTTAAAGAGGTTCAACACTGACCTAAAAGTTTGACATGAAAGAAATATATAAATATTAAAAAAAAAAGGAGGGAAAAGCAACATTTTTCCAAGTCATAGATGGATTTTATTCCATCCATCCTTCTTCCGCTTATCCAATTTCATCTCTCCCACAGCGTGCTTCTGTACACCACCACAGTGGATTTTAAATCTGCAATCAAGATGTGATTGAAGTGCAGACTTTCAGCTTTAACTCAAGGAGTTTAACAAAAGCAGCGCAGATACTGTTTAGGAATTACAGCCATTTTCACACACAGTCGTCCACTTTCAGAGGCTCGAAATCACCTGGATAAACTAATATGCACTTAAATCTAAGAACTGTTTTTAAGAATTGTGTGAAAATCCTTAGTCGTAGTCGATGATGTCACCAAATGCTGAGTTTCCTCCTGTTTTCAGAAAGCAGCAGATTGCTGATCTTGCCGCTCCTGAAGTGTTTGCTCTCTCTGATGGGTTTATTTTGGTTTTTCAGAATAATGATGGCCTCCCTCACTTCCATCTCCACCTCTTTGCACCTCCAGTCAGCAGCTACCAAACACAAGTTCAACACTTTGAATCACCTTCAGATCTTTTATCTACTTAATTTGTCGTGAGAGAAACGAGAGAACAGGCCTCACCTGGCCGTGAAACTGCTTGTCAGTCTGTATATAAATATGTCCATGATTTTTCATTTTTATATTGCATGTCCGTCTGCGCATGCATTTCCGCTTGGACGGCGAACAGAGGGGATTTCACCCACTCCAAACATGCTCTCGTGCAGTCCTGCAAAATCCCAACTGCACGTCACCCGGCGAGGATGACGACTGCGTCGGTCGAATGATATTCGGAACAGGGAAGAGAGCGGCAGCGGAGTTCACCGGGAACGGGAGCAGCACAAACAAATATTATAAGTTCAAAAACGACAGCATGAAAAGGACAGAGAGGCTGAACACGGGTCCTCTTCTGGCTGACGGACCAACAGCACTGACGACAAGCACAAACACTCCGCAGGTAGGCGGTCAGTCATGACCCAGTGACGACCCCATTTGCATATTAAAGTAGAAATGCACATGGAGAAGTAAATGCAATAAAAAGTGCACTTACATAGTAAACTAACAAATAAATGGAACATCAACTCTAAAAAAGGTAAATATAATCCAAAAGACAAAAATATTTTGGCATCATTTCCATCGCTTTATGTTTTCTCAGTTTGGCACTTTTGTTCCTCCGTACCGTATGTATTAAATACACGAAGAGAAAAGTCCCACTTCCCACGCACGAGTCTTTAGATCAGTGTAAAGGGAAGAGAGACGATCTATTCTAGCCCCCCACCTCTGCCCCAGGCTAATCTTCGTTCCTGTCCACCCCTCCTCACATCGATACCTTTAACCGTGAGAGTCTATAACTGTGACCGAGTCGCCTTTAATAAACTAAACTCAAACAGGTCTCATCGGGTGATGATTTAACTGCTGTGGAGGGAATCAGTGAGGACATTACTCTACGTGGGTGTGAGTGAGAAAACAGTGAAAACAGATCCCCAATATTTCACATGACCTCTCTGGAGGGTGTCGAGGCCAAGAGCTGGAAGACACAGGGAAAATTTCCCTGGTGATGAAGGGCGACCGTGCGTACCTTCTTTGGCAGCCTGCCAGAATTCAAACGCCACTTTGAACGCCTGAGCCACCGTCAGAGTTACCGCCTGGGCCTGTTGGGAGGGAGGAAGAGAGACAGACAGGAGTGAGGGATGAATAATACACATGATATGCATCTCATGTCTTACAGGAAAGAAGTGAAGGTATGGCTGTGACACAAACAGGAAACAACCACCGGCAAGAGTGACTTTCTTCACAGATACAGAGACGGCAGAGAAACCCGTGGACATCATAAAGAGCTGTTTATACAACTGGGAGGAAACGTGGCCTTTTGACCACAGCGAAATTAGTGAGGGGAAGGAAGAGGAGGGAGTGGCTCGCTCTTTCAGCTAACCTCCAGGGATGGTGAGAAAGCCAAGAGAGGGATGACAGCCTGCTCGCCTTTCATGCTCCCACTCCTTTCTTTTCCTGACTTAATATTTGGGCATTTGCATAAATACAAGTAAAGTGGCAGTGCGGTTACTCTGCGGTCCCTGAATAAACTGTTCTTCACGTACGGCCAGGAGCAGAAGCTGCATGAATGTAAAGGTTTATTAAGAATCTGAAGCTGCAGTGTGTGTGTGTGTGTCCTCAGTTCACACTGCATTTATTCAGATAAAACCTATTGCAATAGATAGCTTAGCATTATGAGAAATATGGTGCCAGTTCCTGCACTGGGTTTACGTTTGCAAGCTTTTCCATGTCATTTCCTGCTTTAGTGAGATTGTATCGTTTAAAAACAGTTTTCCAGGCTTGATACTAAACAAGGTCGAGCTAACAAACATTGCATTGGATGAGGTTTCCATCTCTTTAATGTGCTGCAGCACTTTGCCCCTCATTTAGCCCCCCCCCCCCCCAAGCATCTTCTTCCTGGCATGTGATGGCACCCTCAACGTGAACTTCAATTTAATCCTCATCTTCCCTGCACTAATGTGTGTATATTACCCTAATCACAGCTCAGCGTCGCTGGTACTTTCCATCTTCATTTACGTGCTGGTCACTGCTAACTTCTAACTCATCTAAACTCGGAACGCCTTCATGTTAAACTTCATTGAAATACCTGGAAGAACGGCCACGCTGGACTGTTTTTAACTCGCGGCGTTTGGTTTTTTTTTGACTGGGACTCAGATACCAGCCGACAGGCCAACAGCAGTCAACAAGCTTGACGTCAGCTGATTCATCAGCTGTGCACGCAGCAGGAGGCATTTCAGAAATATTAAACTCACCATTTTCCTCTTAGAGCAGAGGAAGGCGTGACACTCGAGGGTCTCGTTGTGCTGGCTCTGCACGATGTAGGCAAACACTTTGTCGTGCATCTTGTCCGCAGTGCAATATGATATTCTGAAACAAACAAACATTTGCACAGGCTTTAATTTAAATAACAAACAAACCTGATACTTTGCAGACTCATCTCGGATTAAGTGAAAATTTATCTGCACTAAGCCCTTAAGCTATTCCAGAAATCGGACTTAAAACTGTCCGATCCAGCATTTCTCCAAAAACTAATATAGAATCTTAAATCCGTGGTATTCTTAAAGCCGGCTGCACACGTGATCAAACGCACACTCCAGCTGTGTGCAGGTGCACAGCTGGACAAAGTCGTAAATCTGAAGGGGAACGTGTGCAGTGGGCTGTTTGGTTTCTGTTACTACAACACGGCGTCCACCCATCGCTCCATGTGTTCTCAATCAGAGCAGGACGCTCCATATGAAGCCGGTCAAATCTCAGAAACAATCAACTGATTTACAATAACTCCAGTATGTTTAATGAAGCCGTCGGTGTGAGCTGAAATTTAATTCCAGCATCTTTAAGCCCCCATAGCTGAATAAATACCGAAGATCTCTACATGAGTTTTTAGGGCTGAATCAGATCAATACCAGAACATCCTTATTGTTTAAACAGCAATCATTTAACTCCAGTGGCACCCTGGATGTCCCAGCTCCGTCTCACCCTGTGTGATAAATGGCTGCTCAAAACAAGTTAGGGGACCTTTCATTTGCTCCATTTGCCTTTTTACTCCGGGCATTCCCAGAGCCGTGATTCCTTCTGTGTGCAAATAATTTTCTAATTTTCTAGTCATATTTTACCACCTGTGAATGAGCTCATGGCTGGAAAATGAACAAATAGCACCGGTATTAGAATTTTCTCTCATTGTTGAGCCACAACTCAAAATCCCAAAAATCTGAGCTCAGGGATGGGCCTCGGTCACAGAGGGCTTCAGGAGCACGCGCCAGGAGACACGGACACTGCAGCCGGATGTTCCTCTCTAAAGTTTAGTAACGTGAGAAAAAAGGGAGATGAACTCTTGGACAAAAAAGTTCTGAGGTCTTAGAAATGCTGGAAAAATTAACGTAGATAAGGAAGCCCAAATTTCACCCCACCCTGATGAAATTGGAAGACCTGAAACTCATAAAATATTCGCGTGTGTGCTGGTAAGAGTTTGCATGGCTTCATTAAATAAACTGCACAGAAAGAGAAGTATGGGATGTGGCGTGCTGTCTGAAGATCACGGGAAAAAACCTGCACGCACAGAGGCAGCTGTTCCTATTTTTTCGGCACAGAAGGTCGTCTTAATGCGAGTCTTCTGTCGTCTGTGTGAGAGGTATCGGTCCTGCTCACCGGTCTCAGGTGCAGAGGATGCGTTTAAATTAAGCCGTAATAGCTTTTCTCCACTATTTGATCATGATGCCGTTACTCTAATGCCACGAGCACGGCAGCCATTCGGGTGGGGGGGTTCCCAAAATGATGGAAGAAGGCTATAATGAATTTCTGCCACCTGTCCTTCCTTTCCCCTTCGCCCATCATCTTCGCTGGGGGATCGTCACACAGCCTGCTAACGAATGGCTGAGATATAAAAGTTTGGAGGGGAGAAGAATCACAGCTGTGGTCCGAGGAACACGCCTCAGATTTACGGGCTCGTGTTTGGGCGGGAGGGCGTTGGGGGAAATTGGGCGTCTATGCAAATCCATTTTTTTTTATTGGCTGTTCATCTTCTCAGCAGATGTCTGGGGAGCAGATACAACCAGCTGCTTTATGTCTCCACCCCATGCTGAGGTCACAGCTGGACTCGCCCAGCACTCTTTAATTACTATAAACTATTTATTTCTTCAAATCGGTGACTTTATAATTAGCACAGCAAAAAATACGGGGTTAGAGCTGAACAATGAAGCTAACGTCAAGTCCCACGGTTCCTCCAACGTCAGCTCTTAGTCAGATGCCCGAACCACCCCAACTGTCTCCTTTGGATATGAAAGAGTAGCGGTTTCAGGATCCTCGCCCAGACCAGGGATAGTGGGGCCCCACCTCGGTGGCCGGGCTCAGCAAAAACGAGCCACATGAGTCCAGCTCCTGGGCCCACCGTCTGTGGGAGGAGCATAGATGTGCGGCGTTTTGTGGCTTTAATGAAATTATGTGAGAAATAATATGTTGTTGTGTAAACGATGTCTGCGCTTGTTATGGAATCGATTACAGTTTTCACACCTTGAAGTTCTATTTTATTTGGAGTTTATGGGCATATGGTTCATTTTCCTTCTGTATCCAGTTAATCCGGTGATAATCGGACACGCCGTCAGCTCTTCTGCGTTGTTTTAATATAAATATGGACCTCAAGGCCACTGCATCATTTTCTCAAACATGTTACCTGCTCAGTTCCTTCAAAACCTCCTTTTTTTAAGGAAGCGCTGCTAAGAGGAAAAACATGCAAATTAAAGAAATGCTCATGGAAACATTTCCATATTTTAAAGAGTAAATGAAGAATTGATCTTAATGTGTTTGGATGCACTTACAGCTTCCAGCAACACATTTAAATCAGTTCAGTTTTATCTCCACTCAAGCCTGTGACATCTGTCATTCTGCCTCTCCCTCCCTTTGTTAGCCAAGTTTAGTCCAAAAAAAGAAAAACAGCCTGGAGATGGAGAGACTAGATTTTTAATATAGATAAATGGTGCATGCCGGAGAAATTAGCTCCATCTTGCACGGCGAGGAGACAGTTGTTCAGTGATAAGCAATGCAAAATTGAACAGGTGGGGAGACTTTCCTCTGAAATAAAAGCACAAACGCGACTCGTCAATCAGACGGTTCACTGATACCTTGAACTGTCAATAATTTAAATGTTGTCCTCAATCTGCCAACTCTGAAAAGAAATTAGTCGACATAACCTCCATTCATGCTCGGAAAAGTGGTGGAAAGTCCCGTCTCTCCTTGATTTGTCGACTCATAAAAGTGGAATTTGAGAAAAGTGATTCCAGCTCGGGGCCAGCGGAGGTGAGGCAGCTTTTAACATGCAGGCTCAGGCAGGCAAGTGAGATCTTAAGACAAGTGTGTGAGAGACGTCTGAGGTAAAAGCTCAGACACACAGCTCCCCAGAGAGTCGAGATTGATGAGACATAGTGCTGATAGACCGACTCCCCTCCCTGTCTCTCCCATTGCCTTGGGACCGCCACACCTCCGAACACTCAGAGATCCAGCGATAAATGAGAGCAAGAGGAGGATAACTTCTGCTGTATTGTGGATGATGAAGAGAAGCTTAGGATGGAAGCATCTCACAAACCCAGATCGAGTCAGGGGCGCGAAATGTTTGCCCGAGGAGCTGAAGGAGGCAGACTGACCTGTATATGGAGATGTTTTCTATCAGCTGGTTTGAGGCACTGTCGTACAGGATGATTCCACGAGGGGAGACCGTTAACGAGACTTTCTGGAGCTTTTTTCCGCTGGCTTTGGCCTGGAGAGGGGAAAGGGCGGAGAAACAAAGGGTGGAGGCCATGGAGACAAAAAGAGGGAGTGAGCTAGCAGAAAGGGGAAATAACAGTCTGAAACTTGGGGTGCTAATCTCGATTCAGTGTGGGTTAAAAAAGTGACTTTTACTTTATCAAGTCTGTTACTTAAAAATCACGTCCCATTCAGGAGGAGACATCCTCTGCAGGGGGACACTGAGGGCAGCCAGCAGATTAAGCCCAATCAGAGCCTCTGCCTTCATTCACCGTGTCCCACTATTCTGCTGCCGCTAACTTCATTATCCACTGAGCTGCCAGATCCAATAACATTAAGCCTTCTCCACCACGATAAAGCTGACTGAGCCACAGTGTCCACACACTAATTGCATCCTCCTCTAAATGTCAACCTGGGCCTTAGGGAGGCAGCCAACCAGTCACTTTTCACCGAGGTGTCGGTGAGGTCACAACGGAGAAAACTTCTGAGTAACTAAAATATTTAAGTAGCAAAGGTGATGATGTGGGGAGAATTTCGCATATGCTTGAGAGAAACTCATTTTCTAGGAACAGTTTTCTGAACCGAGATGCATTAAAATCAGATTTTAGATGCCCTGTGTTTAAGCTACAGTGTGCGTGTGCCTCTCACCGTAGCCACTATCCTCTTGACAGCTGCTGCAGAGAGCTCCTCTCCTTTGGGCTGCTCAACCATCGTCACCCCCAGGTACTTGAGCTGGAACGTCATGCCCTCCAGCAGGGTCTCTCTCGTGTCCGTCCAGTTCTCCGGGAGCTCTGCAAGATGAGATGCATACCAGTGACACTTCTGCCTACCACCATCCAGCTGTTTGCACTGCGAGGGAGCCTGAAAATCCCCCGTCAGACATGTCAGCACAGCTCGTGGGCTGCAGCAGATGTGACAGCAGCCAGCCAACATGTCCTCATAGTGGGTTTGTATGACCTCCTTTCACAATGCTAAGTATGTGTTTTTCTACACTTGCTAAAATAATCTTTGGCCTCCTGGCTGTTGCAGCTTTAACTGGAACTGCGTGCAGCAGTGCCTGCTCAGTGCCTCCCACCTGACACCTTCAAAATCAGCTGATTTTATTTGGAAAAAATAACTTTAGTATATTTAATAAAGCCATGCAACACTTTGCTGTAATACTATGCCTGTGTTCCAGCCCCTCAGAGTACTTATTCAGCAGAAACAAGCACTGGTGCCCTGGATGTTTGATCTGATGTTTGATCTGTTTTCTGATCATTTGCTGGAGAAAACTTCAAAAACACATTTTGTGTAAACTTTCAGTGGTCTTATCACCGTGTGGCATCGATGGCTGCTCAAAACAAGTCACAGCATGTGAAAGGCCTGTTGTCATCAACTGTTCCTGTTGATGACAGTACAGTGACTTCATTTCCTCATCGCTCGTTTCATTCACTTTTATTATGAAACTTTTAGGAAAATTAAGAAAAACATTTTTATTTTTGTTATTGCAGTGCAGCAGAGATCTGGCATTTCTCTCTAAAATTGTTACTCCAAAATAAAACAAAAGTTTATCCTAGTAGCAAACAAGATTTCATCCGTTTTAACACATACACACAAACTCTGCAGCCGTGAACTCGTCCGAAGGGTCCCGGCAGGGCTCCACGTGAGTCCGACTCAGTTCGATCAGACATTAAACGGACTTTAACCTGCAGCGTTATCAGAGCTTTGTTTGGTTTTTGTTAAAATTCAGTTTAGTTTCAGTTTATCTCTGAGCCGTTTGCTCTTTTCAGTTCAGCTTTTTTTTGTGTGTTTACAAATGTTCAGCTTTGGTTTCGTTTATGCCAGTTTCAGTGTTTATTTTAGTTTTATCAGGAGCGCAAAGCTCACATTAGACATAACACAAACCGGAGCTTTTGAAGGCAGCTGACTCAGAGTCTCAGGAAACACGTGCACCCATGCCTCCCGTAAAGCTGCTTGTGCCGACAAATTTAACCAACTGCGTCCAGCTTAACTAAACGGAGCATTTTCAGCAGTAAATATGCGTCTGACAGCTAAGTGCTGTTGTTTGATACATGTGAGAAAAAGGAAACTTCAGACAATGAAACAATAGTGATGAAGCACCTTTTCAAAAGGAAGCGAGCGTCATCATGATGCTGGAATTGTTTAGAGGAAATGTGGAGCTGCAGTTACAATAAGAGGGTTTTGTTTGTGTTTAATGTGCATGAGTCACACATTCACACAGCATAACATCAGTTTTTTTTAATTACTCCTCGGTGCATCTGCTCTGTTATCACTTCGATGTCTGTAAATCTTATACACACAATTAAACAGAGTCTCAGCTCCACATTAACCCTTTCTTTCCCCTCGACAACCTTTATTCTGTTAAAAACATTTATTAAAATAAATCCCGCACTTTAAGGGGGAGAAATGGCATCAGCAGTGCTATTGAGGATCTATAGCTTTTGCAGGTTTAAGAGAGAAACTGGTCACTCTCGCCTGTTTGCTACATTTAATTTATAATCCTACCAACTACTGCCGGCGAAGCCGTTCATAAAAGACGGCTCAAGGTAAATTTGTTCCCGTCTTATTGTGCCGGGATGAAGTAACACCAAATCCCCGACACCCATGTTCAATTCACGCCAGCAGATCGCATCAGATACCCAACAAAGCAGAGCAAAACTGAGTGAATTAGAAACCAGCTGCATGTGGAAGTTCACACAACAAGTATACAACTGCTGTCACTGCTCAGCCAGTCGCTCCAACAATAAACAAGCCAAGCTCTCCTTGAAGCTCATAAAAGCTTTATGGACTCGCCTCTGTGTGGTGTGATTGAGTGAAGGGCAGAGGGAATCCATTTGTCCCCTCAAAAGGTCCATTAGAAAGCATTAACAACCACAACACCAACCCAGGATCTTCAAGGAGATCCTGCTGCCAGTGCACAGTGTTTCTGCCCAACCTGTGCAGACAGGTGTAAGAGGAAGGCTTTCAAAAAAGGTACTGTTCGTTAAACTGGCACCCGACCAAAGAGATGTTGGTCTTCACTAAAGGACTACAGTACAAATTATCCATTTTTAAAGTTGTGTTTATTCACTGAAGTTCAAATAAAGCTGTTAAAAATAGCAGAAAGTGCACAAGTAGCATTAAATAAGGAAACACAGACTCCTTGTCTACATGCAGACCAATCGTTAAGTGCACAGTCACGCTCGAAGGCCCCCAAACGAGCAGCAAACATCTGATTAGACATGCAGTATTTAAATATTTCTGGGCCACACCGATGCTAAAAATACCAACACGACACATCGTGTTTTAAAGTCTTTACGTGACACCATCTTTGAACGTTTCCCTTCCAGAAAACTGAGGGCTTGTGGTCACCCACAAGGCTGATATCACCTCACCACGATGACTTTGGTCAATACTGTAATTTCAATCATTTAACATATTTATTCATTCAAATTAAACATCATGCACTTATTCGATTTAAAAATGAGGTGTTTCCTGATCATACAAACCACACCGTCCCATTACTGTTTAAGGCACGCTGGACTCGCTGCAGTCTAACAGCAGGTTATGCAACAAAAAGCTCCGCATCAGGAACTTAAGTAATCAAAACAGGAAGCAAAGCGATTACAAAAGGTTTATTCAACGTTTGACAGGTCTCATCCGTTCCAAATTTCCCTCTGAGCTCCTGCAGTGATTTATCATTGAAATGCCGGTAAAGACCCACCCACCCATACACCTGCGCCCTACCCTCCCCCCCCCCCCAAAAAAAAAAAAATCAAAAAACACCAATGATCTGGCATGCACCTCCCTTCGCAGGGGTGACAGCAGTGAGCATAAACTGCCAGTTAGGTTGCGACCCATTTCACAAGGGCATCCGCCATCCCTGCGTGCCTGAGCCTCCACCACAGGCTGTGGGCGCAGATGGTGGCAAAGAGAAGCCCAGGCTGCAGCCGCGGCGAAAGACCGAGAGCTGAAGCCAACCGTGGATGGACGAGAGACCATCACTACAAAAACCATGCGACTTTTTCTCGTGTTGACCAAAGGGTCCTCTCTAAGGCTCAAGCTGAACTAAACTGAGTGTGTTTGTGCTTTTAGGGATGAGGCGAAAACATGCTGCTGTAAATAAAAAGGGGTGCGCTTGATTTATAACACAAGAAAAAGAAAAAAAAAAAGGCCCAATTATTTTATTTTCATAATAGCACGTAGCAAAAACTGTAACGGATATAAAAAATATAGTTAAAGATGCAGAACTGATGAGTTTATACTAAATTTGGAATGACAGGCAAGAGAAAACTTTAAACTTCCAAAATAGAAACTAGTTAAATACTTAATTAAAAAAAACAAAAAAAAAAAAACTGCTGAACAATCTAAGCGAGACTATTGATGTCCAAAAAAACATTAAATTTTTCCAAAGCTTTATGAACACAGTTACTGTAAACAACGCCTTAAGACACCATATAATTTAGGGAACATAAACCATTTGGAAAGAGATGCTAGCCTGTAATATTCCTCTGTTCTCCAGCCAAACCAACCCACTGTGAGTGGTTATGGAGAATGGTTTTTAATGGTCTAAATGCAGCTCCAACCAAACCCGTACTTAAGTAATGGGCGAGTCTGACAGTGAACACCCACTCCAAGGTCGAGCTCTTTAAGCTCCTGAGGGCGGGGAGCAGATGAAGCGCTCCTCCTGTGCTGATCCTGCAGTTACATTAGTGACCGGGTAAGAAAGACACTCACTGTAATAGAATCTGTGGTGGGGAATCACTAGCTGCTATTCATCACTGAAACCGAGTTACGAGCAGTCTGAGGAGACCATAAATGTCCATTAGGAGGGGTGGGCGCTCGAGATGTTTGCACACAAAAGCAGCACCCAGCAGAGTTAATACAGTTCATCTCACTGCTAATCTGAGCCACAGTGAAATCATCTGATAGTTTTTACTACACACAGGAAGCCGTTTTATTGTTCTGCATTATTTTACTGTATAAAGCTACTTTATTGTGTTAGATTCAGCTTTTATGAGTAAAATGAAGTAACATGTCAGCTAAATGTTACTTTCATTTTATTTAGGTTTTAAATTATTCAGCTCCATACTGTTTTATATTCTACTTTATTCCTCTTTTTCCTCGCATTTCCCTCTCTCTTCTCTTCTTTCCTTACCTTACTACTCCTCACCTCACCTTTGTTGTGCTTTCCTTTCCTTACCTCTCATTACCTTTCCTTTCGTCACCTCACCTTTTCACTCGTTGCCTTGGCTGACCTCCCTTTTCCTTACTAATCCTCTAATTTCCTTACCTCACCTCTCCATTCCTTTCCTTACTTCTCCTTCCCTTCCCTGTCCTGTCCTTAATTCTTTTTTCCTTTCCTCTCCTTACCTCATATAGGTAGAAACACGGGCTTAACCTGTTGGTCCCAACATCTCTAACCTTGAACGCTGGCTTGTGTTTGTAGAAGTGACAGCGACGCTCCAGCTGAGAGATTTTCAGTGTTTACAGAAAAGCAACACTGACAGGTCTGCTCCAATGAATTTCAACAAACTGTCAGACATGCTCTGTAAATGCTCCGAGTGATTCAAGGCTGAGGAGAGACGTCAATCACATCTCTCTCTCTCACACACACACACACACACACACACACACACACACACAGGCTCTGAAAGGCGAGCCGCTGTACTACGGATGACCAGCAGTTCACCCTCACTGCAGGGACTCAGGAATCCCCCATCGAGGGAGGATCTGAGAAGGCGACCGTGAGACAAGATGACACAGATGACAAGAGGAGATTTTTAGTTCAGGCAGATGAAACAGATGAGAAGATGAATCTGAGATGAGAAGATGAATCTGAGAACAACGGCTTTCTTCTAACCCTGACACGGTGCCAGTTCAAATGAGCAACTCTGGAACTGGAGCTATTTTTATCCCGGAGCATGCACCCAGAGTACTGCTTTATATGCAATAATAATCCATTTTCATATTGGTCACATTTGCATTAGCACAACTAACACCCCCACCAGCAGCAGCCTCTCTGCAGCTGCAGCGCTGATTAGAGCAAACTTCAAAGGCTTGTCGGCCGGTCAGTGAGAGCTGCTCGTGGATGACGCTGCCTGTAAAGAAGCCTGAGAGAGCAGGTGATGGAGCGCTGCTGTTAGCTGAGAGGAAGATACAACAGGTAGAGCCACTGATTAGCAGTGAGCACGAGGGTTTAGTTAGCCATTCTTCTTCAAAGGATGGAGCAGATAAACAAACGGGTGGTGCATCGGGTCCCTTTCTGGGTGCTGCTCTGCAAGACTACAAGTTTTTACAATTTGATGTGCTACAAGCACACAAACACAGCTGATTCTGGCCAAAGAGTCCCTCTGGATGGCTTTGGAAACGAGAACATTGCAAAGGTGCTGCACCAAAAACCTCCTTACAATGGCTTTGGCCGCTACAAGGTTGGCGGCTTCCACGCCAACAATAAATGACTGCAGCAAGCACTCGCCAACTCCTCGCTAGGAGCTACGGAGACCGTTTGCCTCCAAAGTAAAAGTTGCACCAGTAACTGTAACTCTGGTCTCTGTTTTCAGTGTCATCTACTGGAGACCAAAGCAATCACAGGGAGATTTTTGGTGCAGCATCTTCTTTGTGACAGCAACCAGTTGCCACCACATTTGCCTGCACACGCCCCAGTGGCCTGTGGTTGCTGGTTTGTCACCGACTGCTGTCAAATATATATTTTAAAAGTTTAGTGAAACCGGGATGTTATTTTAAGTGTTTGTATTTTAATACCTCCTCTGAATTTGTTTAGTCGTGCCCCCAATAATTACCCCGATTTATTAATTTAAAATAAACTAAAGCAACAATATTTTAAACAGTGAAAAATAAACTATCTGAGAAGGAAACTAAATACAACTAAACTGAACTGAAACTTTAAATATAAAACTCATTTAAAAAAAAAATACTATGATGATGATAATAAAAAAACAGGAGGAGCAGCTTGTAGTTTGTTCAGTTTTACTGCTGCACTGAGCGAACTTTAATAAAGTTATCCTTGGAAATAAAACGTGTCTGCGTCTCGGTTTATTTTTTATTTGCACATTTTTCTTCCTTGTTTAAGTTTTGATATGACAGGTTAAAGGCAACAGTATCACACACTCATAATAACCCCTGACAAAAGAGCCTTTGACAGCCACTCATTGAAGCGTAATCAGCCTGTAATCACACAGTTCACGCCGCCAATCAAAAACCTGCTGCCATCCTCTCCGTCTCCTCCTGCCTCGGACAAGTTTCGACACTCCCGGCAGCAGCAGAAGAGGCGAACCGGGGAAACTGTCTGGCTGCTTCCTCACTCAGCCGCTGATCTCACAAACCTTTAAAATCCCGACGGCTGGCGGTAAACTGAGACGAACATAATGTGTGTCATCTGGATCAAATGTTCCTGTAACTGAGTGTGATAACAGCTCATTAAACCAATCAGATTTCTGCACAGAGAGCCTCTCTGACGGCATTTCACAACGCATGACACTGTCAGATTGTTTCAGATCACACTTCAAGCTCCTGAAATCTCAGGTTATTTCACAGAATTTCAGTTTAGGACAATTCAGGAAAGTAACCTGCACATCAACGAACTCGAGCACTGAAAGATTTACTCATGTCTGGGCCTTTGTCACATCTTATAACCTTTTCCATCACCTCTGTTTTACTTTTCTGATATCAAAAGTTTAGGGCTGAGCAATCTTTCATTCATCTGTCCACCTCACTGTCTGCCACTTATCCTGGTCCAAGTTACAACAGCAACAGTCTAAGGAGAGATGCCCAGACCATCGTCTCCAGCTCTGCTGGTGGGACCCTGAGGCTTTCCCAATCCAGCAAAAAGACATGATCTCTCCAGCATGGACCTGCCTAAAACACCTCACCTACGAGGTGCCCAGGGGCATCCTGGTCAGATGCCCAAACCTCCTCAATTGGCTCCTTTTGATGTGGGAGTAGCAGCTCTTCTCTGAGCCGCTCCTGAATGATGGAGCAGAGCCCAGAGAGCCTTCAGAGGAAGCTCATTTCTGCTGCTTTTATCTGTGATGCTTGTTCTTTTGGTCATTTCCCACAGCTCATGGCCATAGGTGAGGGTAGGAATACAGATGAACCAGGAACATTTTTCACACTCTTCACCACAATTACAGACGTTACACCGATCCACCTGCCATCTCCTGCTCCGGTCCTCCTCATTCATCAACAATACTCTGAGATACTTGAACTCCTCCACCTGAGACAGCAACTCATTCCCATGCTTTTCCAACAGATTGCCTATTCCAGGTTAGGAATGAGTTTCATTCCCTCCCTGCCAGGCTGTGGCAGGTTTACAATTACAATGAAAGTTCACAGAACTCCACATAATTAAAAAGGTTTTAGCCCATTTTAATATATCCACTATTTTACCAAAGTCTGTGATGAATGTTGTTAAATAACTGTGATCCCAATATAATATATTATTACAATATAAAGCAATGATTATCTTGGCCCTATAAAGAAGCCAGTATCTGTACAGCTTTGTAGTACCAAGCGTAGCTCCTGGTGGCCTCGTTTACTCTGGCCCATATCAACTGATGACCTTATAAACTTGTAGCTTTTTCCTTGGCATTACTTTCTTTTGATAAAGACAAAATTCCAAACAAATTCCAAGCGAACCAAAATGTGTCACTACAAACCGACAAGGACGTTCAGTCCTCTTATTGGCCAGATGTGTCAGCGGCAGCAAAAACAGGAAGGAGGTGCTGCATTCTGGAGTGGTGAACCCTCAGTTCACAGCCAGTTCCTGCAGTCTGTGTACTGTGCACATGGATAATACTCTGTCATATCCCAGAATGCAACGCATACGTGGCTAGAGGAAGGTGATTAGCTCAGACTTGCAGCATACACCTGATAGCTGAGCCACATCATGTTTTCACCATAAACAAAAATCGATCAAATCGAAACCCTTTGGAGGAACCAGAGATCCATTTAAATGGACTAAACAGGAGACTAACCCTCCTGTGGTGAAAACTGTTAGGAGTGCAGGACTTCTAAGAGGCCAGCACTTTAACAGGAATGATGCGCTCCCTCCAAGTGAGGAAATAAAATATACACAATTTGCAAAAATCCTGATTATTATTCTTTTTTAAGCCTTAGAGGATCTTTATGAAGACAGCCGGTCAAACCAAACGGAATGGACGAGGCGGCGGTATTTAAGGTTTTGAGACTGATTCACAGTATCAACTCTCACACCGAGTAAGATGAAAGAAAACGGTCCACCTTAAAAGTCACCCAAAGCAACATGATACCGAAAAACACCAAAGAAAGCAGAATGGTGAAAAATTGAAACTGCATGTAGGTCACTTTAGGTTTAAGGTTTAAGTTGAAGTTTGGCTTTAAATATATTCACTGTTCATTACACCACATCTCGGAGTAAGCGTTATGATTAGGTTTGAGGAGTTAAACTAACACGGTGTAAGTGAGATCTGAATGTCGGGCCAAGCTGCAGCCGTCCATCTTCTCTAGTGGTAAAAGGCTGAAAACACAACATTAAAGGTCCTGGCCTCTCCTTTAAGGGCGGATCATTACCCAGGACTTTTCATGAAGTTTTAATGAAGCTAAAACTACAGAGGGAGAGGGTCCTTTTGATGCAACAAGAGATTAGGAGAAGCAAGACAGCACAGAAGTCTCGGGAATTATAATCAAAGGGATTTGAGCGATGAGCCTTGCAGAATTGGAGAAGTGGTGGTGGTGATGTGGTGGTGGTGGGTATTTTGGTCAAAGCCAGCACAGAGGAAATGAAGCAGACAGTTTGGATAAGAAGGGAGGTCAGACAGGATCAGTATCGCTCTCCTTGTCAACAGCCTGAGACGGTGACCATAATGAGGAGAGAGGATCTGCTCTTTCTGGCTATGCCTCTACTTTAAAGATGGACAGAAGGTGAAAAAGACAGACGGAGGCCTGGAGACATTCATAAATAAAGACTGAAGCAGATGAGAGAGAAAAAGGACGTAAAATAACTGAAATAAATTTTAAACACAAGGTGAAAATCTGCAGCTGAAGGCAGCAGAGGCACATAAGTGCACCCTCTGTACAACAAATGTAAGGGACAATTAGAGAGATGCAACAGTTTAATCACTGTGGAGCCGGCAGGAGCGCTCGGCTGCGCCGCGAGTGCAGACTAAATAATGCAGTTAATGCTCTGAGCTCAGAGAGGGGGAGATGCAGCCATAGAGGCACAAAAAAAAAAAAAAAAAAAAAAAAACACACAAATCACCCCCAGAGCCGTGCTGACAACCAAGTCATTCTGTCACTGCCATCTATTCTGCTTCCAGCTGACATTAATAACGTTTCTCTGCTTGAAAATGGATGAAAGCTCATCTCCAAATACAAGACATGATTGCACAAGTGCTGGGAACAAATAAAAGATAACAGTCTTCAGCCCGAGGGACGCATGATTTTTTCTTTGGCCCCAACAGCTTTACTAAAGGAGGGCAGCCACAAAATTGCCCCCCTCTAAGACTCTTATTGCTTAGAAGCATTTTAACTTACATCTCTGAGCTCATCCAGTCTGCTTTCTTTTATGTCACAAATGCTGCAGCGTTCAAATCTTTACTGCCAGCCAATAACTTGGAACAAGTTAATTTTCTCCCTTCTAGATGATTCTAAGTTGCTTTTCACGTGCCCCTTTCCGTCCTCCTTAGCCTTCAACTGTTGCAGAAGGCAGCAGCTAGGCCGCTAAACGCTGGACCCCAAAGCGTTCCAGCTCCAATCACACACCCTCAAGAAAACGCTCGCAACTCCACTTAAAATAGCACTGGTGTGATTCTTGGGGACAATGTTGCTGTTGCTAGGGAGCGCTTTCTTGTTAGTGCCTTCAGTTTCAGTGATGTCTCCCTTGCTGCGACTGTATTAATCTGAAACCAACTGGATTTCCAAAGGGCTGATAAACACTAACAGCCGGTCATCCTTTTCCTTTTGACTATTGTTCCCACTTCATGCCTATATGCACGCATGTGTTTGTATGTACTGTACGTTTTAAAAAGTGTGATACAAATAAAGTTTGCTGTAACTTTGGCGTGACTGAGTCAGACGTGCATCTTTACGTGATGAATCACAATCACATCCAAGTGTGGGAATTACTGTTCCAGCAGGATGTGGGAAAATCCTTCTATATTCCTGTGACTGACGACATCCAACAACTGAAAGCTGTTGGTATGTGAGTAAACTGCTGTAGTGTCAAAACACTCAGTTACAACAGTTATTTATTCACCCACGTTTGCTGTGAATCATTCTTTCAGACTGTAGAGAGTGGGGGGGGGGGGGGGGCCACAGCCAGCGTGACACACAAACACAGAGAAACATGTCACTCCACGGCTCGAGCCTGCAGCACTGACAGCTTCCCCCTTTGTTGGATCAGAAAGGAGCTTCGCAGCACCGAGAACTCTCTGTGTGAGAGGAAACGATCCCAGTCCATGCATCTGTAACCTCTGGATGCCAAACTGTGAATGACTCAGTGTTTTTGGCCTGGCTGGACACGCTACGGCAAGCTACCTGCATACCTTCTCATGACCAAGATGGGAAATTCAATCTTCTCAGCAGCTTTAGCTGGTTTAAAAATCACATTTTATGGTCACGCAGGGGGAATCGGCACAGAAGAAAAAAAAAAAAAAAAAAAAAAGGAAAGAAAATATTTGGCAAACCGCGGGGGCTCAGTTCTTGCTGTGGTTGGAGATGTGCGTCACCCTGGGATACTGGGAAAGGCTGTGCTGTCTGGCTGCCTTTCATACTCAGAGGATCACGGTTTAACAGAGGTAACACTGCTGCTCTACAGTCAGCTGTCAACCCAAACAAACTGCCGAGGAGGAACAACCTGAAGTCCAAAGGGATGCATTTAAAAGCAGTGTGATTAACATGGTTCTGGATTTTTCTTACATAAGCAGGCCAACAGGAACCGTGTGATAGATTCATTGTTCGCAGCCCACTCATTCCAACGCATGAAGCAAATCTTTAAAAACATCACATGCAGAGTGCACAGCTGGTAACCAGCACTGGCTGACTTTTAAAAAAAATAGATTACACTGCGTCACCACAATGTGCCCCATTTACGTGTCATCATGTTTACGGGTTTTAGACATGAAGGAATCATAAATATACTGAAGTTTAGATTTGTATGGGGGTATATGTGCACACTGTGGCGGCCTCAATGAAAGCATACAGCCTCAAATGATTTAGAAAATACTTCAGTTTATACGTTTTCTGCAAATATATGGAAATTTTTTATTTGCAAAGTACTTTCTGACAAAAAAAATTAAGAAAAATAATCACCAGTTTCCCCAAATCCAGTTTCCACAACAGCACTTATTCTCTTCTGCAGCCTCGGTGAGCTCACTGCAGACTCTGGTTTGAGTCGGAGTACATTCAACTGCAGACCCTCTCAGGGGAAGAAGCTGAATAAATGTCAAGGAGCGCCACAGGAGCAACCCTGGCCTCCAAGTAGGAAAAACAGGAGATGGGAAGCACAGGTACAAGCTGCTAAGCAGTGCCTTTCTAAATAAGAGGAGGACTGAACATCAAACCTCTGACATACAGAAATAAATATGTCCCCAAATATCCTACCAACATCAGCTGATGTCCACCCACTTATGGTGAGCAGCTAATTGGGTTATATCATTCATGACTGAATGTATATAATCTTCTCACACTGGTACAGTCTGTGAGAAATAAATTCCACGGTGTCCACTCAAGCACTTTTTTAAATGAAGGTGAACGGCACTATATTCACTCGGACTGTGGAGCAGACCCTTGTCCTCGCTCTGATCTGTCACAGAACCTCCTGGGGTGTCCTCTGGCAGCTGATCCTTTGGGCCCTCCAGGATGTGGTGCAGGACCTCCAAGGGTCCGGCTTTTTCTCCTCAAGCTGTTCCCGAGCAGTTTTTGTAGCTTTGTGCCGATTTGCAGCATTAAGTTGTGTGATGAATGTCAAAGTGAGAGTCTCACGAATGCTAGGACCAAAGGTTTCTCAGTAGATCTTTGCATTATAGCAGTGATGAAGTCATTATTTCACCTGTCAGTGGTTTTAATGTTTTGTTTCTGTGTTATGCAGAATTTGTTAAAGAAAAAAAAATGCATATCTATGCTGTAATTACAGAATCTTAAACTTATGAGAAAAAGGAATAGCGCGCGTCCTTTAAGACCTCAGTTCACCCACACCTGAGATGACCTCCTTTAATCTCACAGCAACGCGTGCAACAATAAAACGATTCCAGAGTTATTAGATTCCGATCAGGACACTCTGGACTAATTTAGAAAGTGCCGACTCAGGCGAGGAAAGACGCCTGAAGGTATACGCAGAGACAAAAGCACAGAGCTTGTTGAGAAAGAAACACTCGGCTTCTAAATGAGCCACAGAAAAGTTAAGTTCTACATCTAAGCCGATATGTTCTGTTCAGCTTTTTGATTTCACTCCGAGTAAAATCATCACTCACAGACCCGGGCATTATGGGAAAAGGCTGAGAGGGAGCATTGTTAAGAAGAGAAAGACTGCGTTAGTCAAAGGGAAAAAGTGTGTTAGTCCACATGGGACGATTATCATTGTCCGTCCCTGCCTGGTACGGTACATTGTTCCCATCTTCCTTTCAGCTACAGCTTCTGTGGAAGCTGTTTTACAAATGACTGAAAAACCAGGTCAAAGACTCTGACATACACAAATAAAAGCATTAAGCACAAATGAGCACAGAGGCATAAACAGACCAGTTCACTAAAGGGAGCAATCGATACGAAACAAGATAAAAACGAAGAGTCAGCGAGGATTCATGTAGCTCATCAGCATCCCACCTCTTCTGCCTCAGTCCCCGATGCTTCGCTACTGTCGTCTAGACCTGCAGCTTTATCATAATAATCAATACTGGTACAGAACAGTCCTAAAGAGGCGGCGCACGTGTTGCATGAGCGTGCAGCCATCAGCGTTTAATTTTTTTTTTTTGGCCCATTTGAAATCATTTTGGCCGGGTAAAGGAAAGGATTTGCAGAAAATAAGAGTCTTATAGTTTAAGTCTTAACATTGAGACACATGTCACTCAGTATTGGCTAAATCCACTCAATGAAGGAAAGTGAGGAGAGGAGAAATGAAAGGTCATGCCAGGCAGGGATTACAGCGGATGACCAGCTGAGGCCAGAATGTACTCTCAGCAGGAATCTGGTTATGAAAGTGATCCTCAAAGCGCGCTGTGCAGAGTCACGGCAAACAGGAGCGGCTGCAGGCTAATGCAGCTCAAATGATTCTCACCGATAACGGCGCAGCCTCTGTAAAAACAAGGGTGCTGGGCGCTTCTTCTGGTCTGAAGATAAATGTATAGTTACACCAAAACTCTAAATTATTAAAGACAGGTCCCTCTCTTACGTCAGGCATGATGAAAATCCTTGAAAAACCGGTGAGGTCAGAAGTGTGATTCCCGCTCAGAGGAGCGGAAGATGCTACATTCATTCCAGACAAATGTTTGTTGATTTTTCTTCAGCTTTAACAGAGTTCAGCCTCATATTTCAACCGCCAGGCCATTCACAATTTATCTTATCAGCTCAAAGAGTCCGGATAAATGGAAGTTTGCTCCTCACAGGATCAGTATTTATCCTGTACACAAATGAGTCAGAGCAGGAATGAAAACATGACCGTTTACTAAAGGGAAAAGATATAATCAGTGATTTTGGAAGATGCGCTCAAACACTAGAGGTCACGTTCATTAAGGCTCAGATATTGGAATCAGTGCGATCTTATAACTATCTTGGGACAATTATTTATTCATAACTGAACTTTGAAGCAGACTAAAGCTGTGCTTAAAATGTTCTTACTCCCATATTGACCAAACCACCAAAATCTTATTTTCCTGTGCTTTAACTGACTCTGCTGTGTGTCGCACATTTATCTTTTTATCTTTAAAGAACAGAAACCGTACAGCAGACGGTTGCAGCGGTCGGCTGGTTTGACTCCTCGCAGCCTTTGCATCGAGTTTCAGTTTCTTCTTGCTGACGACTCAAAGTACCAAAGTGCAGAAACAACACAGTTTAAAAACAAAAAAAAAAAAAAAACTGCTTTCTTCTGGTAGCCATCGATGTGCTGTAAAAACGTAAAATGTGGGACGTAACTCAGCCACAGCAAAGCAACAAAATAAGACAATCAAGACAAAACTATTATTCCGTCCATCCATCTTCTTAACCGCTTATCCAGTTAAAGGTCGAAGGGGGCGGAGCCTATCACAGCTGGCATAGAGCACACCCTGGACAGACTCAGGACTCAGGACGCTCTTGCTGTGACAATAATCTGCTGATCAGCCAGCAGAATTTTTTCTGTCACCATGACACGCCAACTGATCTCAGACATGCTGATAAACTGATCCAAGACCATCAGCCATAGAACAGAAACCTACGTGGACCCTATCATTAAGTTATTTGGATCTAGCTCCAGGCAGAAGTTACAAGAATCAGAGACAATCCACACACTCATCAAACCAGCACAGTAAAAACAGTAAAGCCTGAAAGACAAATAAACCTTTGATTTGACTGTTTAAATCTTTGACAGTCAGATATTGCCTGAAGGGCAGATGGATGTTCCATCCATCCATCCAGTCTCTTCCGCTTATCCTGTTCAGGGTGTTGGGGGGGCTGGAGCCTGTTCGTCTGGTTTAATATGTCAGCATTTTACACCCAGGACCACAGATCTGCAGCATGACCCTGAGATTTAAGCAGCATGCAGGTCAACCCTACAAACACAAATGTCCTCTCTGCTCCAGCGTCAGGACACTGAAGTTCTGAGTAAATACCATTAAACAATATATTCCAACGAGCCATAACAATTAGGTGTACAAGTACTTAACAGTAAAAATAACCCCGGGTTATGCCCTGCTGGTTCAGGGCAGAAGAACAAAGCGAGACTCACGCAGCAACAATTTTCCAAAAAGTTCAGATTGGACAATAAGACAAAGAAGATAAACCAAACCGAACAGATGAATCAGCGCCAGCCTGAAACCAAATGTAACAAACCAAAGTAGATATGAGCCCTGCACTCAGACAGAAATCATGGGAGGAAACCAGCTCACACAGACTCCCCGGCAGGTGAAGTCATTTCCTTTATGAGGTTGGAGGAGCCCTGGATTAGGGCCCGTTAGAAAAATAAATAAACAAATCAGGTTCAGCATCCAAATCGGACGCGAGGCCGAGGGCCACCGGACGGCAAAGTGACTCTTTGGATTTTGGATGCTGGTCAGACAAAAACAGTGTAAATAAATTTAAAAACACTTTGATGGGAGAATGTAATTATTTACTGCCCAGTGCTTCCTCCAACCCGAGTATTATGGTATTTAGCATTTTTAAGCTAGCTAATTTATTTCATAAGCCTTCTGTTGTCATTAGCCATTTTTGTGCATATAAACAGCATGAATGAGGCAGTAGAAATATAAATAAATAAAGTGTTTAACAGCCGAGTCGGACATTCACGTTCCCACGTGCAGCTCTGACGGTAAAGCCAAGAAAAGTTCAGCGCTGCAGTGCTGCATGAAAACAGCTTTATATTCATAAATAATCCTCTTTCCGGTCCCAGGGAGTTCATATACAGAATGACTTAATGGTAAAGAGAAAGCGTGAAATGTAAGGGATTCTGTCTAAGCTGTAGCTCATGGATATATCAGAGCTTTTTAAGGGGAAAGGTTAAAAGAGGAGCAGTTTTGAAGCAGGTACTCCAGACTAGCAGGTTTTACCCGAGTTACATGCAGGTTAAAGGCAGGTGTTTGATTCCTTTCTGCTGGCCCGACACACAAAAGAATCCATAAATCTTTACAGTTACACTGAGTCACATTACAGAAAGAAAGACTGTACCTACTGTAGGTGCACAGTAATGCTCTCATGCTTGGGGACCTCTGTAGCTATTTTAGTATTACTGACTCACTGGCTCGACAGATTAAAGGGAAGGAGGTGTAATTGCTGACTGGGAGACTGAACTACTAACAAAGAGGTGGCCATCTAAATACACTTAATTGGTATTGTAGGCGCTCTTCTTCCTCTAACAGCCCAAAGTGGTGTTTAGCTGCCAAGATGGCCCAACAATGAACCAAAACACTGACCATATGTCTAGACATATGGCTAAAGGAGATTACATCAATTATTTCTTTCCTCAAAGTCATACTGGTTAGCCAGTGGGCTTTCTACCTAGGCTTCTTCTCTGCTTTCTCAGAAAGGCAGAGTAAAAGGAAAGCAGTCTGCACTGTGAAAAGTAGATGCAAATAATAGAGTTTTATTCTATTATTTTTAACAGAACATGAACAAAAAGTTTATTTTCCAGCTTTTTCTGCCTTAAATAGATTTTTTAATTGAAATATCTCATTTGAAGAACTAAAAGTACATTTTTAGTCCAAAATAATATTACAGAGAAAAGGAGCCACTTTTCCGGTCACAATGCAAACAGATGGGCCTCACCGACAGCAACTACCAAGTTTAAATGTAACAATGATGAGCATCAGTTTCCACACAGGACTAAAATCATCCTCTGGGAGAAACCGTGGCGAAGCATAGCTGTGACGCCCAGCCCTCACATGCTCACACATGACCATGACCCAAACACAGAAGCAAATACAGATAACAGGCTGTAAATCAATAAGGTCTTTACGGCTCCATAAAGGAACCCTGCAGGATCTGATCTCCATTACAGCCCGCAGACACATTTGGATGACTTTGTGTAGGCGACATGGCCGCAGCGGGGCACTTTATGGAGTTATGGAGGCAGCTTGCTACCTTTGGCTGATAACTTAGCACCCACCCTTTTATAAATATGGGTGGTGCCTGAGGTCATTCTTTTAATTTCCACACCCTATGTGAAGGACTGAGGTCATCTGTAAAAAAAAATGTTTTAAAAAGGACTTATGGACACTACTGATTCATGAGTCAGCAGTTTGTAGAACCACATTTAGCAGCAATAATGTGAAAAAAATGGGTCGAGCTCTCAATTACATGCAATCTGTTTGCAATAATATGGTGATTAACTGATCAGTCTGCAAAAACTGCAAATCTGTCGCTGTCTGCATACACAGAAACTCACATTCAGCCAGAATCTCAGAGTTGAACATGAAATTCAGAAATTCTTCCACAAAGTGATGCAATTGCTGCAGGATGATGTTTTTACTGCAAAGCGATACAGGCGCTCAGCAACCTCACTGCTATAGAGGAATATAACGGAATACAACCAACTGGCAGCTGAGTTGAGTTCCTTATAGCAAAGATGCGTCGCAGATGAGTTGTCCTCAATGTGCTGCAGTGTGTTGGCAATCTGTCTGCGTTTATAAATTAGGCAGCAATTCGGACCACGATTGTTTGGAGACAGGTTGCCTCCAACCAGGAGACGTACAATCAAAAGTGATCGCCCAGAGGTTGTTGCACGCTCAACTTCTGGGAGACCACTTCATCGTGGCAACTATTAGCAATTGTAGAGAAAAAAATAAAATTGATGCAATCACCGGTCACCCACCGGTTTTTCCTAGTTGCAAAGAGGCAGCCAACCTATTTTTCCTCCAGTGTGACTGAGCAACAAGAGAGCTGTGCATAAATGCCCGTGAGACCTACAGAAAACAGCTACTCCACGTTACTGCTGCTAAAGGTGGTTCTACAAGTGACTGAGTCATGGGGTGAGTGATTTTTGAAACAGCCATGGCTCCAACAAACCAACGTGATATCAGTCTTTGAAAATGACAGGCTAACACCCAGCACAGCCTCTCTGAACGCAGTGCTGCCGTCTGAAAAAGGTGTCAAAATTCAGACCATGAAAATCAGCAGCAACACACATGAAGTTCACACAGTGCGAATGGTTTAACACACACACACACACACACACACACACACACAGGTGTTTGGTCAATGCAGACATTCAGAAATTAGTGGTTTCAGTACTGATAACCTCAGAAGAAAGCTTTTTGACCATGAGAGGAAAATGTCTCTTAGGTAGAGATGGGGATTTCCTGTCTCTGTCTCTCTCTCTCTCTCTCACACACTCACACACACACACGCGCCGTTTTCGTGACCTAAAAAGAGGTTTTCTTCATACCACCGATTTTTAAAAAAATGCTAACTATGTGGATGTAATGAGAGGACCGCGCAGGGAGTCATTTTCTGCCCCTAAAAAACAGCTGTTAAAAACATGCAGGAAACGACCACAACAAGCAGAGCACGCACCGACCTCAGGCTATTTTAGTAGTGCTGATACGTGGCAATCATTCAAAGACACGGCAGCTTAATGGAGACAATAACAGAACCTGTTATGATCCACCTCTGACAGTAGGAGAAGAGGAATGCAGCGCTGATGCATGCCAAAGCTGTGAATAGGCTGCTCTGACAAGGCCAAGCCCACACACAGGAGCAACAAGACTGAAGAGGCAAAACTTTGCCCCTAATTACATCTACAGATTGAAATGTTGCACCTTTAAGATAATGCAATCCAAGCCAGAGGGCACAAGATTAAGTCTGTATGCTATAAGTCTGCATGCATGTCATAAAAATAAATAAACAAAGGAGGTCCACTTTGGAGAAGCCTCTTAGACCACCAGTTAACACAAGTTGCTTTTAACTCACAACATCAGAACAGCCAAGTGTGACGTTGCATCACCAGACCGAAAAAAGGGAAGATGATGCGCTGTTTGATCATACACAATAACAGGAACCTTCAGTAAATTATTAATGTGGGTGAGAGAATTAAACCATATAAGCATTTGCTCCAAACAGGCCTTTGAGGGACAACTACACTGAACCCAAGAAGGTGCCTTTAACCTCACACTAATTTTGCAGTTTACTTCTTTATAGAGTTTTTTTGCACTCTGAGTGAAGCTTTGCATACTTGTTTAAATTAGTCATTTGCACTTGAATTTTCTAAGTGTCCAACACATGCACTGGCAAACACAAAGAGTAGTATTTAGTGGTATTGCTGTTCTTGTTCGAGTATATTGTGTTTAGATTTTGAAGCTTGGTTTCCAGTGTGTGTGTGTGTGTGTGTGTGTGTGTGTGTGTGTGTGTGTGTGTGTGTGTGTGTGTGTGTGTGTGGTCTCATTAACACCCCT
>JAVDPK010003179.1:162032-183965 GCA_034780415.1 Cichlasoma orientale | reverse complement strand
TGTGTGTGTGTGTGTGTGTGTGTGTGTGTGTGTGTGTGTGTGTGTGTGTGTGTGTGTGTGTGTGTGTGTGGTCGCAGTAACAGCCCTTCATGACTGAGACAGATTAAAGATCTAAATCGGTGGTGCTGTTCAGATATTAACTAACTGTACAGAATATATGGGGCACATCAACATGACAGAAACTGAATGTGGTTTCCACAGTTTGCATGGCCAAGAACAGTGTACAGTTTTAGCTATTAGCAGGCTGTAGCTGAAGATGCTGTAGTGATGAATGACTGTAGGTCAGCGTTTTAGTAACACCACCAAAGGCAACGCAAAGTGTTTGCGTACTGCCGTTCCATACAAAGTTAACGCAAAGATGTGAACTGGCACAAATACGTGCTGGGCAACACAAACGGAAGCAAATCTGCTCTGGTGAAAATTTAACTTCAAGCTGGGTGATGAATACCCATCAGGGTGGATGCTTGTGACACCATCGGTGAAGCAGAACAAGCTTGTTGTCTTTCATACAGAGACAGGAAAAACTGAAGGCTTGGAGGAAAAGCGAGAGGAATCGCGGGACTTCTTGGTTAGTTCTGTAGCCGTCCTGTGCTCGTTCGCTGTTGGGAGCGAAGATCTGAGATTCCAAAAACACTCCAGCGACTGTATGTGCAAGCACACCCTTACTCTAACTGTGCAGTGCTTGAAGCACAAGCCAACAAAGAGATCTCTGTCACTTATCGCAAAAAAGAAATGTTGTTGCCGGCAGGCGCTTTTAACTTTTTATTAAAAAATTAAAGCCCTTCGTATTGATGCTTTCTGCATTTACTGCCTATAAAACTAGGGTTATATACACTGCAGCTTAAATTTAGAGTCATACAGATCCAGATACATTAAAGGCACAGTATCTACATTTCCTCTTATTTCTAAACATTTTAAGAACTAAAATGTGTTTTACTCTTCAGTAAAAGAAAACCTACAATATGAACCCAAATGCTCAAAAGCATTTAAAAAGGTTAAATTATAGAAATTCTGCTTACATGTTTTGAGTTTACTCGATTGGATTTAATAGAACCATTTTTAATTCACTTCTATTTTGTGGAATCAGTAAATCCCACTTAAAAGTATAATTTCATAGTACCATATGTACATGAGCAGGTGGGTTAATAAACATCAGTGTGGCGTGAGCGACAGGAGAGTGCAGAGCTCGCGGAGACCTGGAAATCACTCACCAAGACAAGAGTGTATTTAAATGTCAGTTATTACAGTGTTTAATGTGAGAAGCTGTAAACTGGTGGCCCCACAGGAAAGACAAGTTTATACTGCATCATACTAAATGCAAGTTACATGGATAGGTGTTGATACACGATATTAGAAAATGATTATAAAACAGACGTAATCACAGCTAGAAGATGAGCCCAGTATCAAAATGTAGGTTTAAAAAAAAGCGACCTTTCATTTACTATTACTTATTTTAAGCAGCCGCCTATCCCACATGGTGAAACAGCCGACCCACAGACTTTATCTGCCCCCGCTCCCCCGACAAATCCTACAAGGAAAACTAACCAACTTCCCAGAATCCAATAAAAGCTGTAGCTTAGGCAGCTTCTTAAAATAAATTAACAAATCATACCGTAAATACTCTGACAGTAAATAATGGCGCTAATGTCAGCTGTCTCTTCATCGACTTTCTCATCCTGTGGATGAACTCAGATTCCACCAACTTGAAGTGCAGTTTTCAGCTGTAGTCCTTTATCTGCTCAGCATAGAGGCACATGAACCAGTTCTCCACCTGCTGCAGGTTCTGGTTAGAGTGACCCTCCAGCTTGCAGAAGATCTTCAGAGGAAAGCAAGGACTACAGTCACCAGCTGCAGTTCCAGATGGTGGAGATGGAGTCTGCCACACTACAGGATGAGAGTCTCACAGTAAGTCCCAGAGCTGGATACCAGCAACTTTCAAAATAAGAGCGTGGGAACTGTCCACCAGTGAGCCAATCACGCTTCAGTGCTGCAGGTCTGCAGGTCTAAAGTCATATGGTATTACAGTTTTAGCTACACAAATGAAAATGTTCAGTTAATTCATGTTCATGGAAATGAAGGCTTTTCCCAGCTTTAAACTGCCCTTTGGAGAGGTGACTATGAACAAAACCACAGATCCATAAGTAGTTAAGAGAAAAAAAATCAGTGTTACCCGTCTCATGAGACGTTTGTGCGTTTTCTTGTTATTTTTGGCTGTTTGATAATCAGAATTTTAATGTGTTAAAAATCAAAATCATGGTGATTTTCCTGTGGAGAAAGAATAATTTGTATCTAGGAATACTGATATTTTCTTCATTTACTGATTAAGGCATGAATTTTAGCATCTAAATATAAAAAATAAAAGTTGATCCAGCATTTTAAGTGGCTTGTGCACTAGATGGACACAGAAAATCGAGGTTTCTAGCACAGTTTTTGGTTTTTGGACTTAGGATTAATATGTCACATCTACCAAAATGATGGATTTGAACATAGTTCAGTTTGTGGTCCTTTGCTTACCATGTCTACACCTCTGAAACAGCATAAAAATCTTTAAAATCTTGAAACATTCAATAGAAGCTCATCAGGAGTTCTGCCAACTTTTCCCATTTTTTAAAAACACAGAGGAAAAAAACGAAACATCAGAAATGACTGACAGGATCAGCTCAGATGTGACCTCTGCCACAGATTCCATGGGGAGGCGAAGCTCCAACATCAGGCTGAGCTGATCGATCAGTCGCTGGAGGGAGTCTGCCTGCCCGCTGCCCGGTCCCCTGTGGAAGGACCCCGCTGATAGTGCATCACTCCCAAAACAAAGCATCGATTGGTCTGGCACGTGTAAACACGGTGAAGCCAACTGCTCCATTGTCTGTGAAACAACATAAAAGAGGCAGAGAGGCATGGGAGCAGGGGGAGGCAACCCCCCACTCTTTGTGTAAGGCAGCTGAGCATGCATGTGATGATTGCAGAGCATCATCATCACGGTGCATCCTAAAGACACCATGGAGTCTGAAGGTTCCGCACCCTCCTAAACACAGCCTCTTCATTTTTTTTGTTTCCCAGTATGCATCTCCTAGCAACAGAGTGAGTTGCAGGGCTTGTGAAGGCTTGCCAGGAAGGAGACCGCTCATCTCTCCGTGCCTGCTTCTGGCTCCATAAAGTCCAGATTACAGTGTTTTAGCTGCCCGTCGAGCTTCTCCTGTACGTTTCAAAGCGTGTCTGAGCGACGTGGCAGGAAACCAGCAGACTCCACAAACTTTTGTCCCGTCTCGTCTGCGCTTCTGGTCCAAAATAAACTCAGCGGAGTCGGCGGGGAGCCGGTGCGGAGGCTGAACTTGTTACTCCCGAGCCTCAGCGGGAGTCAGTTTACGAGCTGCGGGGCGCTGCTGTCAGTTTCAGTGTCAAGTTCAAAGCCCCGACCTGATGTGAAACTATTCGAGTTGCTAGGTGCCCGCGCCACCCCGACATCTGTAGCTAGGTAACGCTCGGAGACCACCGGCTGTACAGTTAGCTACTTGTAGAGGCTAGCTCCTCTTAGCCAAGTTAGCTTTGGTGTAGCCAAATTAGCACCAGCTACTGCATAATACGAGTGCGATGAGACGGTGAATACTTACTTCTGTGTCTGCTCGCACCCCAGGACTGTTTGGCGATGCTGGGGCTCCGTATAATTGCCCTTCCAGCTGATTTCAAAGCGTCCATACTGTAATCCCAAAGTGGGGCAAAGAGCCCGATGAGCGCCCGTCTCTGCGAGTCGAAACACTCAGCTCGGTTTAAAACAACCCTCTCCCGTCCAAACTTTGTTTCAGCTGTTCTTCTCTCCCCTCCCGCGTACGACTAGCTCCCTGCCGACGGTGGATTACCATGTTCGTCCTCCTGGGCGGTGTTATATATGTAAATTAACCGGAAAAGGTGCGTGACGCCCGCTTGTGGAGTCACGCGAGTGTGTGAGGTTGTAGCAGCAGCCGTGGCGGCGCGTACATCCCGGACGGGCGGTGCTAGTATGGTTCCTGTAAATAACATACTGTGAAAGCCGCAGTACTGTTTTTATTACCCGCCTTGCGTCTTCTGCGGTGACTTATTTGGTTGTCGTACCGTCGGCTACTCAAACACGGCTAAACCGAGGGGGTCAAAAATATGATCCGGGGGTCAGAAGCGGCCGCCAAACGCTCCAATCCGGCCCAGTGGTTGGATCTGTAAAATGTGCAATTCACAAAGCAGGAGGTCATAAATTTTAGATTTTCAAGTGAATTTTATTCAGTTTTAGAGCATTTTTTATTGAGACAAACTGTACGAGGACAAAGACGTATAGTTAAGTAAAAGTAAACTGTTAAATGGCAGAATTGTAGGTGTTTTTATTGTTAGTATATCAGAAAAGAGCCCGTTTCTTTCACCATTTACAGTTGGTCCATGGTAACAAACAGGCCATTTTCTTGAATTATTTTTAAAGAATTCTGTTTTATAATTACAGGAAAAGTCTAAATAATGAGCTCCCAGCGCCTTTTCTTTCATTTTTTGCATTAATTTATTAAAGTTTAATCCCAAATAGTTGTGCTGATGGGTTTCTTTGATGTACTACAGCAGCACTGGTGACGCAGCAGGGAAAAGCCAGCTGAAGATGCAGACCGAGAATCCAGGCTGCGCACAAAAACAGCCAAACAATCAGACACAATCAGGAATAACTTTACTGTCCAGTATTTGTGACATTTGATATAATAACTTCACTGTCTGCAAATGTCCCTCAAAACTGTGTTGGAAAAATTATTGAACAGTTTGTGATGCATAAACTGTAAATAAACAATGCAAATCCAGAAAATCTCTGAGCCAATGGCGCAGCATCCAATGGGGCAGCCCTGAATATAGGAGGGTCCCAGCCAAGGTAAGCTATCAAAGTAATTTCACCCTCCACTGATTAAAATAGGCATCTTTTCTGAAAAGTCCTGATGGAGGAGGGGCATGCTTCTGATATTCTTCTTCCTCACCTTGCTCCCTGTCATTTGTGCAAAATGCCCACAACCCTGGTGACATCACCGATGCAACAGTTTGCTTTTGGTCGAGTGTCTTATCTAGTAATTAGCTGGGGCAGCAGCATTTTTAAATTATGATTACCAAGCAAAGCAGAAAGAGGAAGGAGAGAAGAGAGCAGGATGAGTCGAACACCATCGAAGCAAAGTCACTGACAGCACTTTGAGCAGTGCTGTCAGTGACTTTGCTGAGAGCAAGGCCTGAAAAAAGAAGGTCTGATGGGTGAGTCATTTGTGCTTTTTGCAAAGGATTGAAACACTGTTACCACTTACATGCTGAAAATATGCACTCATGCTGCAATATGTGTGTGACATCTAGAAACTGGTCAACTGGAGATGACTGTTGAATGAAGTGTGTGAGGACTTTGGTTCCCTGCTTACAGACATTACAGTCGTCTTTATGTTACTCTAGTGAGCCTGAATCTGTTTTGGGCCCGCTGAAGAAGATGGTGTGAGTTTATAGCAGAAGCTGACCTCTGAATGATGCTACATATATTACTGATTGTTGCCATGTGCTATTATTTTTGTAGTTACATTGTGTGTTTGTGTGTGGGAGAGAGCGATAATATGAGATGCTGTGTTTGCTCCAGTACAATGTGATGGTAAGGGCCCAAAAAATATTTGCCCCGGGCCAGTCACAGAGGTGTTACGCCTGAGCTCTCAGCTATGAGGGGAAAAACCCACTCAGTGCAGTCACACACCCCTGGGGGAGCAACCTGACCAGTCAGCCAGCCAAATTTGTCCCCTTAGTGATGCTGGAGAGTTTTCCGTCTTTGGTTGGTGTCGATAACGCTGCGTGGATTGTGACAGATTTATGGTTTCTTGTAAATCTAGTGGAGTTAATTCCAAACACGCTACCAATGAGTATTTATCTATTTGCAATGTTACTAAAACACAAAAATTCAAATTTAATTCAAGTTTAAAAATGAATAGGAAATAACCAGAGAGATAAATAAACACTATTTTTTGCATGTTACTCTAGACGCTGTCTAGCATAAAATGAAAATTTTATACTTCAGCCGGGTTTTTGAATGCTGCGTCGCATTTCTTTATTATGTAGAAAAACTGAGATGGACTGTCAAAAACTTAATGCATCTTCTTCCTCTTTCAGCTGTGCCCTTTAGGGGTCGCCACAGCAGATCATCTTCCTCCATCTCACCCTGTTCCAACATCTTCTTCTGTCTGACCCCAACCCAACAAAAATCTTACCATCTTCAGCTCTGCCAGCTCCAGTTCGGCCTCCTGTCTTTATGTCAGTGCCACAGTCTCCTTACCATCTTGTAAACCTTCCATTTCACTCTTGCTGCTCTCCTTCTGTCACAAACCAGCCCTGAAAATTGTTAACAAATTATAGTCTGATAAACAATATGTATCTAAAATAAATATTCACCTTGTGGTTTTTTGTAATGTAAATGAGGGATGTAAGTTACAGTCTGTTAACATCATGATTTTTAATATTTACTGGTGTCTTTGTACATAAAAAAGAAACTAGAGAGTGTTGTGGGTCTGTTTCTGTTTCTACATGAGGCCGGACAGACTTAAGCTACGTGCCCTGAAGGTGTTTCCAGTTTTTAAGTGTTGCGTATGAGTGCTGAATACTGTTACTATTCTGACTGGTGTGACAACATCATGTGGTTCTGAGTGAAGAAAAAAAACTGTTTGGATGTGAGTGTGAGGTGAATATTGGATTTTTATATCTATAATCACCTACAAACTGCTTTTACAATATCTAATCAATGCCCCGATTGTGTTATGTGCTGAATATAATTTAAAAACATTTCTAAATAGTGCATCCTTCACTGCATGAAGGGGTGTTGCCAGCCAAACTGGTGCACAGGCGCCCCATTAAACAAATCACACATTTACTGAAATGAGACACTTTTTTCTTGAATGCATGAAATGCGCGTCACCAGGGGTGTCAACTCATTTTACATTTGTTTCATCTATACCACTACTCTGCTCTATTCTGCAATACTATGCTGCCTTTTCCAAGAAAACATGAAATAACAGGTGTTTTAAAGCAAGTGAGAAAAAGTTTAGAAGCTCGAGTTGTTAAAACAGTGGAGGATCCAACAGTGTTCCCTGAAGAACTCCTTTCTTCAAAACATTTCAATTTCAACAATAGTCAACCAAGTCTATAATAATCTAAACGTAAACAATGTATTCCCAAAAAGTTTGAGCGCGCTCCTCCATCCAGTACCAAGTCTAAACTGAGATGGTTTATTTTTGCGAGCATAGAATCTGTGCTTATTTTTTCAGTTTGCTCTTGTTTTTTGCAGTCACGCCTTCATTTTTAATTCCTGTTTTGCACAGAAAGCCCAGTCATTAACTTTTCCAGTACACCACAGACACACATCAGCCACATGCAACACAAAACGCCCACTTCAGCATGTATTTTGGGTTAAATAGCTTTTCTCTACAGGAGGTTATTAAAGCTCAAACACAAGATTTAACTGGGGCTGATTACTGTAACCTTTGGCCCCATACTCTGCATTACAGTGAACTGTCGCAGCAAGGAGGAAGGATGTGGGGGTTCCTCCTTGAAAAGAACATTTTGTATCTGTGAATCATAAAGAAATCTGGGAACAATTTCCACGCAGGAATCATTTTTCTTTTACTGTGGAAATGACAGAAAATACTCTCCATACAAATGTTTGCTGTTTCAGGTTATTGACCGAGCTTTTATTTGATTTCTTGCAAGTAATTTGCAAGTTACTCTGCGCTATTTCTAACATGGAGTACTTAAAACTGTGGAGGATCTACCAGTGTTCCTCGAGGAACTCCTTTAAGATCACATGAACATGTTATTTTACAAGTACTTAATTTTCCAGCTGAATTCCTAAAAATCTTTGTTCAAATTTCTTATAAAAATCAGATTAGCCACTATTTAGCTCTAAACTCATTTTACATTGTGGGTCACATGCAGCCCAATATGACCTTAAGTGGGCTGGGCCAGTAAAACCATTATCTAAGAAGCTATTTTAAAAAACACCTCCAACATGTTCCCCTTTCTTTCAGGGTAAGGAAGTTTAACTCTATATTTAATCCCTGAGCTATCTTAAGAAGAAGTGCAAGAACCCTACGTGGTAATCAATCCTTGCAGGCAGCATCAACTCAGCGTGTAGTTACATTTTTTGAGAGCTGCACATCAGGTTAAGTTGTAGCGTTCAGAGGGAATTTTTGGTTATGCAAAGACCCGACACAGAGGTCTACATCAGGCCTTAGTAAGAAAAGCAAGTCAAAAGTAAAAAATTTATGCCTTCCTTTCTGCAATTTTTAAAATTTTCCAGTCAAAAATGCTATACACAGGTACATTTACTTTCTTTATTTTCTCCTACTCGTCAGGTCAAATTCTGGATGGATTTTGGCTGTAGACCAATGCAAATACTTTTCGTAAGAAAGTTAAACCACACAATGATTTTCTATTTAGATATTAAAGTCTAGCCTCAATCATTTTGATGACCAGTTAAGATATAGTGCACAGTATCTCCAGTAAACATGCTGATTTATATTAGAATTGTTGTCCTGTATTGGTTCCTTTATTAGAAGAGCTAAATTTCACTGAGCTTACATCACCACCCGGTGTATGAATCACTCGAGGGATTGGCTCGCAAAAAATCCAGCAGTGCCAGATTTCATGGGAGATGACAAGCTCAGAGATAGTTCAACAGGCCACAACGTCCCCAGGGGCATATTGGGCAACGGCTCCACTATCTTCAATCTGAAGCTTATTTTGCGGTGACAACACAGCATAAAAAAATAGATCCAAGGGAGACCTATCTCTGCTTTAAATCCCTCCGTGCTCGGGCAGGTGCATTCCTTTTAAATCACTGTTTCTTTGTTGGCAGATATAACCATCACTGCAAGCCGTGAGACAAAAAGAGTGACCGTAAACTGCAGCATGCAAGACATAACCTGACTTTCAAGGCAGCAGCAGCAGTACTAGTAGAATAGGTGCTGTTTGTGCTGGAGGGGAGAGGTGCTGCTGCATGTTTTGGTTCTTCACTCCGAAGGTGAGCACAAGAGCTAAGACACCTGATTTAATTACACACGAGGACAAACACAAGCAAGCGACCGCAGAGTGTCGAGCATGGGAGTAATTCTGCTGCAAGCTCACCAAAGCTTCAGTGATCGTCTGAGAAAATATTTCTTGTTTATTCTATGAGGATGAGAGAGGCAGTGAACGGGTTTGTATCATGAAAAATGTCTCCTGGGATTTACGTTAACTGAGTAACTGAAGAGGAACAGGAGAGCTTTACCTGCATTTTCTTTCATTCATGGCTCATTCTCTCCATCCACCTGGATTTACTGCAGATTTGTGATGCCTAATGGCGCTGTGGATAAAGCTTGGCCAAATTATAATATTCATAATCTGCTAATTCCACAAGTTTGAATCTGCCAAAGAGGGGCTGGAAGAGCATGGAGTAGATGGAGATTTCTGGCCAAACTAGGCACGGATTCATTCACTTTGCCCACCGTTTGTCTCGCTGCGCAGGTTGGCCAAGCGTATCTGAGGAAGCCTGGCATGTGACAGGAAGCTGAGCAGAGGGCTTCTGTTATGCTTGGAGATTCGGAGTCTTTGACAGAGGGATTCTTCATCGCCCTCACCCTCGAGGAGCGTCATTCCCAATCTCAATGAATTCTCGGGGCCAGGAAAGGTCAGGAATGCACAGCCACCCCCTCCTCTGCCAAAATTTAAATGGAGAAAACGGCTCATCCAGTCCTGCTGGAGGGGATCACACTGGCTCGCACTATGTTTGAGATAGCAGTTGTTTTCCTGAACAACCAACGTCACTCTTATTCTGGCCAAGAATGACCTGAAAAATATTACTATAAAGGATATATTTAAACAATAATAATAAATTCCTTTTTTCAAAACTAAATGTGATTTTATGGTATTAAAAAGATGGAATTTTTATGGTAGAATTGGGCAGAATTAATAAGCAGAAATCGTGTGGAGAACAATCAGACTGACACTGCCTCCTAGTGGTAAGAGGAAGATGGTGTATTTGGGGGAAAAGGCCCAGAGCACCAATTTTATACACTGCTTTAGCGTTCATGGTTAGTTTCAATGAAACAATCAAAATGTAAGTGCACACTTTTAGCCTTAATTCAATGTTTAACAATAGTTATGCATTATTATACAGTCCCTGATTTTCAGAAAATTGCCGAATGCTGTTTCTCCTCCTGCAGATGCTCTGCCAGGCCTTCAGTTCTGTATTTAATAACTGAAAAGCTGCTGTGTTGGGCTGAGATCACGCAACTCTAGATTATCCCATATCTTGGCCTTGAGAAGCTCCTGGGTTGCTTTTGCACTTTGCTTTGGGTCATTATTCGCCCTGTGAAGCGAGAAGCAGAGAGTACAGCCCTGAACACTTCACAGTTCATCCTGCCACTTCTATGAGCAGTAAACACCGGTGACCCGGTTCCTCCAGAAGCCATAAATACCCATCCTTTAGATTAGGAGCACTTTCTCTCCTCCTCCATAAGTTCTGGTACAACTTAATATTTGTTTCATCTCTCCAAAGAATTATTTTTCAGAACTGTGCAGACTCTTTTAGAGGTTTTCTGGCAAAGTCTAATCTGGTCTTCTCAAGTGTAACCAGTGTTTCGCAGCTTGCTGTAAGCCCTCGTTTCCATTCATGAAGGCGTCTAATGATTGTAGAGCTCGACTATGATACGTCTACAGCCTCGAGTGTTCTTGGTTGGATGCTGTGAAGCTGTTTGTCAGAACCATGGAAATAATTCTGTGATCCTTCAGCGGAGCTGGTCAGTGCATTAAAATCTATCAAACTCTTAATTTGGCCCCTCGTGACGTTTTTCCTCTCTGATAAGATTTAGTTTGATTTTTCAGGCTAATGATGGCCTCCTTCACTTGCACTGACATCTATTTGGATCTCATTCCAGTGAACAGCTCCCAAATGCCAGTTTAACAACTGGAATGAGCTCCAGAACTTTTATGGGCTTAATTTGTCATGAAATAATAAGGAAACAGGTCTCACCTGCCCATGAAACTACCTGTCAGTCTAATAACTTCTGAGCCTCTGAAAATAGGGGATGGTGTGTTGAAGTTTATTAAACCCCTTAAATTAAATCTCAAAGTCTGCACTTCAATCACATTTGATTGATTTAACATCCACTGAAAACTTGTCGTCGTCCAAATACTTATTATACAGACTGCCATGACTTTAAGAGGATGAAAGTGATCCAGCTGTTTTGCACTTTTAAAAAACCTGGATGGACCCCAACAGTGTTTTTAAATAAAGAGGCGCACCTGAAGAGCACCACAGCTTCAAGGTTTAATATTTTAAGAATCTGAAGATCAAGCCGAGGGAAACTGAAACAAATCAAAGCAATCAAGTTGGTTTAATCTCTGCAAACATTAAATTAACAGCACCAAGAAGAGAGAAGTCAGTTTGCAAGAAAAAAAAAAGTTTATTTCTTGTAAACCTCACAGAGCGAGAGCGCAGCCAAGGTCAGGCCTGGAGGAGGAAAGGGGGGGGCAGGGGAACCGAACCGTGACTGTGGGCAAAGAAAACAAAACAAATCTATTCTTTCCACAATCAGCTGACCAAACAACCGACTAAACTGTAAAATTTCACAACATTTTCCAAAAGCCAATGACAGCGATGTGAGCGAGTGAGAAAAGAAAAAAGCGTCTCCGTACACAGTAAAGGCGAAAACCACACGCGCAACAACGACGGTGAAACCGCATCAGACTCGAGAACTTTCTTCTCTCCCTGCATGAAAAACAACGAGCAGAAACATCAGGAAAGGAAAAACCAGCCACTCGCCCCACGATGCAAAAACTTCACAAAACTTCTAATCCCTTTACGGTTAACTGTACACCCTCTAATACCCCACAGGTGACCACCGTCCCTAAACCCCTGAACAGAAACCTCCATGAAGTGATATTCACCATGTGAGCCAATTTATCTGCAGTACATTCTCGAACACAGGCGTTCACACAAACCGAAGTGGAAGATTAATTAAATTAATTCAACTGTGACAAAGTTAGCTTTTTTTTTTTTGTTTGTTTTTTTTACATTGCAGAGTCCATCTTTACAGTTTTCCCTTTCAAACAGCAGCATGTGCTTTCCACAATGACAAAACGAAAGAGGCGGGGCTTCTTCTTTTAGGATGTCAACAAACTGACACGAGAATAAATTAAAAGTCTTGAATATGTTGCTGTCAAACATAGAGTGATTTTATCATAAGGCTGCCCTTGAGAGTGCAATGATCAACAAATCAGTGTTTTTAGTCCCACTAAACTGATCCCTCCAGCTTAGCCAGATGCTTCAAACTTATTCAGAAGGTTTGGGCTTCATCTCATTAAATTCACGTCCTCAACTCAAGGCACTGTGATCATGACTCGTGATGAAGGATTATGCAGAGCGGTGGAAAGCTGCACAGACTTCTCTTTCTGCAACCAGGCATGGGAATAAGGGGGGTGTCACTTTTCCAAAAATCAGCAAATGAATTTAAAGTCAGCTGAACATGACAGAAAACTGCTTACCAGCAGCGAACCCCCAAAGCAGCCCAGAGTAGGGTTAGGTTTGGTGTCCCAATTGTGATTTTATTTTTTAAATAAAAACAGGGCGAGTGTGTGTCATGAGTGCACTACATTCCTCTGATGCTATCTTGGGAGAACAGCTGTTAAAATAAATTGGGATTATAAGTCAGGCTGTAGAATAGAGGAGGACTGTTTTCCAATTTGTGGAGGGAACGATAAACCCAAAAATTCCGACTCCGCGGGAGATGAGGAGTGAGAGCGGTCCTCGATTCTGTGAGGTTTCACTAGACACTTAAGAGAAAGAAAAACTGGGGTCTTTCTAGCTGACGCGGGATTTTTAAGTTTTGAGTTTTTTAGTTTTTTTTTTTAAAGTTTTCTTTTGTTTTAACTACAACAAATACAGTCGCACAATACAACATCCTTCTGACCTGGCGAGGAGAAAACTGGGAAGGGGAAAAAAAAATGTCAGGTTCTCAGCCCCGAGGATGCGGACCTGCAGGAGGAGTGAAAACAACAGAAGGACCAATGGCGAGGAGGGGGGGCGGGACGAAGCGTTCACTTTTTGAGAGGCTGGTAAACGGAGGCGTTGGGGTCCAGGCTGGAGGGATTGGTGTCCATGAACTTTGAGGAGTAGTGGGGGGCCACGGGGGTCATGCTGCTGGTGTCGGTGGTGTAGGAGATGCTGGGCATGACGGCCATCACTTCAGCTATCTTCTGCTTCAGGTCTTTGATCTCCTGGTCCTTCTGCAGGATCTGACCTGAAAACAGATTTCAAAAAGTCAGTCTGAGCATTAGAAAAAAATAGAATAAAAAAACCCCAGAGTATCTGTGAAGATGGCGACGTTTTGTGAACCTTGTGCAATCTCCAGCTGCCGCTTGGCGTCTCCAAGTGCAGAGAAGAGGTCCAGTTTGATCCTGGTCTCTGCACTCAGGCTGTTCTCCAGGTGCTGGGTCTTGTCCTGCATGGCTGACAGCGCTGACATCAGCACCTCTGTGTCTTTTTCATTTTCTTTATATTTATGAAGCTCCTAAAAGACAGACAGGGAAACAGTGACGTGAGAAGGAGAGGGAGTGGCTCAGATATCTGGCCTGGGTATCAAAAGCACGTCAGCAACATGATGCTGCAGGGTCAGCTGATCCAAGCAGAGGCACCACCATAAAAACTGCAATAAAAAGCTTTTCCTGTAATTTTATGCATGCATTCTTAAAATTATTAAAGTTTTTATTTATTGAGGTTCAGGACCAAAGAGCCATGCTGAGGGTTCTCTTTGATTTAGCAGGATTTCTTTATAATGTAGAAAACTGAGCTGCACTTCTTTTTCATTAAGATATCTCAGGAATTAAATGTGTAGTTAAACTTCTTCACTCTGAATTTCTTTCAGCTAACTCGGCGACAGCTTTACTGGTCTGACCCACGTAAAATCAAACTGGCTGTATGTGGTCCATTTCTGCTGCTGACTCTCTTTATCGCCCTGATTTGACTCAGAAACATCTAAAACTTTATATTCTCATCCAAAACCTGCAAAAAATGGTTCCTCATCACAGAGATTTTTTGCTGTCTCACTTCTGCCCCCACCCCCACCCCCTCCAATGGTAGCTGCCATCAGACCAAAAACAGAAGTGGCCGCGCACACAGAATTTAAAAAAGCAGCGTCTGAGAAACCCGACCCTCTCAGGGACGAATAAGTCAGACCAAAGTGAAACTGAAATATGATGAACACACCCCGATTTCTCCAGCACGTACCTGCACTTTTATCTCGAGCTCTCGGATCTGGTCCTCCTTCAGCTTGATGTCCATTGTTAATTTCTTACACTCAGTTTCTAATTCAGTGATCCGCCTCCGCAGCGTGTCTGTGCACTCCCCTCTGAGAACAAGAAGAATAACAATGAGGGGTGAATGACTTCCAAAGCCCACAACAGGCCAGAACAACCCAGATGTGTACCCACCTGGATGCTGCTGCTAGTGCTACTGCTCTGGCTGCTGTGGCCTCCTCTAACTTCTTTCTCTTCTTTTCCTCTGCGAGCTGCTTCTCGGCGGCAGCTCGGGCCTCCTGCTCCACTTTGAGCCTCTTCTCCAGTTGGCTCACTGTCTGTTTGTCCTTTTGCTTGGCCTGCACAGCATTGTGGAGCCTAGAGGGGCACACGAACCACGGAGCAGCTCGTTAGCACAACAGGAAGAAAGTGATACTTTCTGTGTGTGATTAGGACGCAGGCTCAACAGGTAGGAGACCCGAGGGTAAGATCCAGGATGCTGGGAACACCCTCCCGCTAAAATCCTAAATTATATTCATGATAGATTTTTAGGGTTTTTTTAAATTAATTTTTGGAAAAGAAAAAAAGAAAAAAAAAAACCCAAAAACCTACAACCCTTGTGTTATCTATGAAATCTTATCATGCTCTTCCTCTTTTACACATTTTAAAATAAATAAACTTGCTCCAGAGTTCTCGCACAAGCATCAAAAAATTTTAATTAATACTTTTAAAGACCTAAAAAAAAAATTTGAGAGAAGAAATTGTTAAATTTACGTAGCTATGATTCTGAAAACAAAATTGTAAATTTACCGCCCCCCCCCCCCACAAAAGAAAAAAAAAAGAAGCAAATTTACAACAAACCCCAGCACCCTCCCTCACCCAGCTGTTTTTAAGCACGCCTTCACAGATCGCAGCAGCAGCACTCACTTGTTCTGCAGCAGCTCGTTCTCCTGCCGCAGTTGGCCCAGCTCAGAGCGTATCGAGCGCTCCGCGCTGCCCAGGGAGCCGATCTGGCTGCGCAGGTCCTGCTCCACCTGCCGACTGGCCTGGAGGTCCGCCTTCAACTTCTTGACATCCTGCTCCAGTCTGTCCCGGGCAGAGAGACGAGACACGGAGACACACATATACACACACACACGCATAGAAAACAAAAGTTTGAGAAGCACTGCTTTATGCAAAACACATAAAATGAGGGCAGTGCAATTAATCAAAATTTTAAATAAACTGCAATTACAGCTTCAACAATAATAAAAACAAGATAATTGAAAAGTCACATTAACTCATTAAACAATCATGATCATCATGATTATAATCTTAAATAAGATCAAAGAGAGACTTGTGAACATTAGTAAACCAAGCTAAATAAGCCAAAAAAAACCAAAACTTTTTCTCTGTCCACCACCTCAGTGGATGGAACAATATTTGTCCCCAAGGTGAAGCCAAATCCTTAAGAAAACCCCTAATCTCATGATTTAAAACACCGATTAGATCAGAATAGTTTTAAAGCATGTCTAGAGATACATCCTGTGGCTTCTTACCTAACCAGAGCTTCTGGCTTGCTGAGCTGGTTGTTGGGGATGCAGTTGTCTGTGGGGTCTCTGTGGGAGCCGCCTGACGTCCCTTTCACCGGTAACTTGTGCTTCTTCTCGTTCTTCCCCGCGAACGACGAGGATGACGGCGCGGAGGAGGGCACGCTGCCGTTGGTGGCGCTGTGGCCGCGGGGCGAGGAGTTAAGTGCCGCAGTGTTGCTGCTAGCATTTTTGCAATTTTTGGAGGACGATGACGAGGAAGAGGAAGAGGAGGAATTGTTGTCCTCTTTGAGGAACAGGTTCTCTGTGCTGCCCAGCTCTGCGTTCAGTCTCTTGTTGTTCATATGGTTCTCCATATACTCCATCTCCTGGAGTTTAGAGTCCACTGATGATGGCAGGATGCTGTTATGTTGTTTTTTAGCCTCCCCACCGCCCCGGCCCTCTTTCCCTTTTTCTCTATATTCTAGCTCCGGCAGTTGTGCCAATGTCTTTTTATTGGCTGGGGCGCCATTCTGTGAGACTGGAGGTGTGTCCACTTCAGTTATTCCTTTAGCTGCCGCCGCTGCTGCAAGGACACAGAAATACAACAATGCTTATATGATTAGAGGTGTGACGGTGCGTGTGATCATCCCTATCATTCACTATGACATTTAGTCAGGTCAGTAAATCACAAAACTGTTAGAAGTCCATTTCTGTCTTTGCCAGTGTCCCATAGATCAGTTTTGCTTGTATTTTTTCATTGAAAGCTTTGAAATAAAGCTAGCTGAGTACCCTCCACGCCCCCTTCAGACTCACCCCTGCATGCAGAGAATTTTGCCAAAGTTCATCTGCATGCTTACAGCTTTTAATTAAACTTGATGCTGGGTAAAAGGAAGTAGATAAAAAGGATTGTTTTTGTTCACATGTTGAGCAGGTGTGCTGATAAAAGGCCCGTGAAGGTTTTGATAGTGACCACAGTAACTAGTGCTGCTGTGGTTGACTGTAAAAAACATTTTTTTTTTTTTTTTTGCTCCACGTTCTCAATCTCAACGCTGTCTCTTTGCTGCCTGCGTGTCTGAAACTGAACTTCTGACCTTGGTGGTTAATTTGCATCAACTATTAATATGCTGCACTTACTCTACCTGTTCATCCCCATTATATAGAACATATATGCAAGTCTTCATCTGATATCTGAAACACTGACAGTGGCTACAACTGCGCACGTCTGTTTAATCACGCACAATGTGACGATTGTGTGCAAGGTGTGTTTACCTAAACTGTATTGCAGGTGCACCTGTAACCGCACACTTTGGATAGAAAGGGAAGGCGTATGCTCTAAGCATATGTTGCGATTTGACTGAAATGATTGAAACTAACGACAACTTGACAAAAGCTCAGCTGTGCTTAGTGATTAGAAAGGAAGTTAAAGAATAAATGAAGAGGACCAAACCTCTAAAAATAAAATCGGCCTCCATGTTTCATAGCAGTTGTGCACAAATAACAGCAGAGCCTTGTATTCGTGGATTAGTGCCACATTGGTCCGTACAAACCAAATCACCAGGCAGACTTTACTTCCTCTGCTCAGAATTACTGTATCTGATAGTACAGGATGTCAAACTCAGAGGCCGCATTCAGCTCAGGTGGGCTGAAACCATAAGCACAAGTGAAAGCCAAAATCTGCTCCCGCTCCAGAGAAACCAAAAGGTCCCCTTTTTTATTGTCTCCAATTTAATGACTGATCTAATTGCAGAACAGTGATTGGACCACCTGAGATGTGTTAAGATAAACAAATATTTTAAAAATCGACCTGTTTTTCCACATTTAACTGTCACTGCATGTAAATTACAATTCACAGGTCAGTGGAAAAGTACTTTTTCCAGCTAGACAATATTTTATGCCTATGAGTCATGTAAACTGTAAATCTAGAAAAGGTTTTCATCCATTTTCACTCCTATTATAGCCCTTTCATTATGGCCCCAGGCCAGGATTATACTTTCCACAGCCAAAAGTCCGCTCAGGTCCGTATGATGTAACTTTTGTCAGACTGTGAGCACAAAGGTCCGCGCTGATGTCTGTGTGCCTGCCTGTTTCTGTGACCATACGGACTCGTCTGCAGAGAATTTACAATACAGTGCATAAACTACAGGAGCACCAGCGGGCGGACTTCAAGTGGGTTTAACAGGACTACTCGACCATCGGGTCTCCAGCGGTCCATATCTGTAACCGAGCATAATCGAGATCTTAGGAGGCGTCCATACAGGAAGCAACCAGCAGACCACAGAAAGATGAAATAACCACGTGCAGCATGAACTGTGATATGAGCGAATACTAATGAGGGGGAGGAGCTTCACTGATTGACCTAAGACAGGGTGGTAAATACATTAGAGAGTTACCTCTGGCGAATCTGAACAATGCACAACGAGGGAATCACTTCCTGTGCAGACACCAACCAATTAAAAGGCCAAGCTATGGCTGATCAAATCACTGACTTACAGCAGCCAGCCAACAATCACCAGGTGGATGGCGCGAGGATAATTAACGATATATAAAAATGATTTTTCTCGCATGTGTGCGGGTTTGAATCTTACCTTCTTCTGCTTCCCGCTCTTGCCTCTGAAGCATCTGCTGCTCTGGAGGCAGAGCCTGCTGTAGAAGCTGCATGTAAAACTCATTCTCCTTCTGCACCTCCTTCTGCTTCCGGAGGCGCATTTTATAGCTTACGTAGCTCTTGAAGCCGAAGCCCAGTGTGACCACGGGGTAGCCGATGCTTCGGAGAGAAAACACACACTCATGAGGTCACCTGGCATAGACGGAGGGTCACTGCAATGTTTTGGTATTTATTTTTTTAAATAAATAAAAACAGATGAAAAATGTGCTTATGCAAGCACTAAAATATCTGAGTAAAATCTGTGTGTGGGAAACAATGTGAATACTATTTCAGGGTCGACTGAAATGTCACTTTCCCAACTTCGTGAATAAAAAAACTGGACAAATAAATTCACCCAAAAATATAATTTCCCTTTAATTTCCCTGACGGCAATAACGTTTAATCTAATCACTGCAGGAATTTAGTAAATAGCAATAAAATAATAAAGGAAAGCAGGACAAAAATTAATTTATTAGCACTAGTCTCAGCTTAAAATGGGAGACATTAGGCTGCTTCATACTGCTGTCATTCACAGTCATGTCCTTTTTCTGCATCACCACCCACCCACACCCACCCACACCCACACCCCACCCACATGTTAGGTTATCTTATGTGCAATAAAAGCTGTTAAATCTACCGTCCTTCTAGTTTCTAACATCTCTCTGACCGAACAGAATGAATGAAAGTAAACGAGTCCGTGAGAAAAAAGAGAGCGGACTCCCAGTTTGTAGTCAGGTAAAAACCCATTAGCGCACACAACAAACACACAGCAGAAAGCTGTTTGCTGTCACACACCGAAGTAAACAGAACTGAATAGATCAGCCTGCTGTCACAGATACACATCCAACGTTTGCATCGGTGCCTTCCTGGAAACACCAGGAAAATGTACAGACTCCTGCCTACAAAGACTGCTTTTAGACAAATGCAGACAAATCTTGCTTAAACATGTAGTTTCACTCTAAAAGGCTCTTTGAGCAGGAAAATCTGCTCTCTGCTTGTTAGACAACAACGAAGGACTAACCAGTGACGGCTGACCTCACATAAATGCAACAGTGGGGAAAAACAGTAGAACTACTGGGCCATATTCACAAGTAGATAATAAGGTGCATTTATAATATGATCTTATGCACTGAATGAAGCTGTGTGAAGATTAGTTCATACTTTTTTTTGTCTGCGCTGACACATTCAGTTGGCACTGAAAAGCAGCTGTGATGAAGACAGCGGTCCTGAGTTAAAATAGAACTGTGGCTCACCAGTGTGCAGCAAAAGGGCGACACAGGTCCACGTGGAAGTTCTTCAGGTCTTTGAATCTGATGGCTGCCTCTATGTACACAAAGAGTATCCATAGAGACACGGTGGGTAGACAGACCCCCCTCTCTGAAAAAGCAAAGCAGAACAAAGATGTGAGACCGTGACTCGTTTCCAAAGCAATAAAAATCAATCAAGTGCCTAAAAACATCCACTTTCTGCAGATGTTGGATGCATTTATTTAGTTGTAAGAGGACCCATCATGACCCGCCATTAATGAACATAAAAAATAAAATTAGAAGTCTGGATAACATTACAGGCCCATTTTATAACAGAAAAACCTTCCCCATAGCGCCCGTGGTCAACCGGCGTGGTTCTACTACTGTTTGAGTACAAAAACGTTTTTGTACACATTATATTTTGACATATTTTAACAACAACACCTGCTAATAAATCAGGAATAAAAAATCTGATCTGCAGCTCCCCCAAATGTGATGCAAAAAACATGAAGCACCATCTTTGATCAGAGCAGTATTATGTGACCACTTCGTGCAATATAGGCTTCTTTTTTCTTTTTTTTTTTATTGCCTAATGGCTCTCTATAATAAACTAATAAAACATGATATAATTCTTTTATTATATGTTGAATGCCAGCCGTTGCACCTCTTTTCAGCCAGTGAAAAAAACAATAAACCTGAGGTATAAGAAACAGCACAGACACGTGCCTATAAATCAGCCACGAGAGCTTTCTAACAGCCATGTCACCACTGTTGGAAATGTTGCCAACTGTGATCTGCCCCTTCTGTATATAAAACAGTATAAGACAGTAAGATTACTGTCAACAGCAAGCACAGGGTGGTCAGGATATAGTCCGTACCCATTGTCTCAGTCAGCGGATCTAAAACACTGATTCCCCAGCAGGCTGTGGAGTGCTGGGGGATATTAATACTCCTGTGACGTCCTCTCGGTCTGAATGTCGCTGGTGAATAAAGTCGGAGAGCTCAGAAAGCAACTGGGGACCAGTTTCTGTTTCTCCCCCCTCCCCAACGGGCACTGGGATTTCAATCCGACACCTGGCCTTCGGTCAGCTCAGGGGGACGCCGCTAAATCAGACCGACAACTAATCCTCAGAGGCCGGCTTACTTACACGCAGCACGCAAAATTCTCAGAAACAACTATTTGTAAATAAGACAGCGCGGAGTGAATGAGACCGCACGCTTTCACACCTGCTTTCCTCCGAAGGGGAAGTTTTTCTAAGAACTGGTGACAACCGTCACTAAAAAGGATGAGTTATCTTAGCGGTCCATCAGTGAAAGAACAGAGACACCAAAGGGTATTCCCGACTTACAGCAAACATCATTAATATCTCATGGATAAGAGTGTGCATAAAAATATGTGCAGCTGGTATTCAATTTGCTTAAATAGATTTTTAATAAACATAGAGAATGGCTAATAAAGGTTAATTTATAGCTAAAAAAAAAAATAAAACAACCCTGATGGACTGTATGTAAAGTCAGAAATATCAATGCACCCAAACGCAGGACGGCCTTACCTGTGTGCCAAACATACTGCACCCACACGTAGGTACTGGCAGCAAAGAACAGCCATTGCACTGGGATGAAGAGGAGGCAAATGATATCCGAGGTAAACGCCACACACACGAAGAATACTGAAAAGGCCTGTTGGGCAGAGGAGAGGTGGTAATGACATTACATGAACGAAAACAGGAAGAGGTACATCATCAAACAAGCTTACCACACATTTGTTTATTTCACTTCTGTTTTCTTTGTGTAACTTGTACCTTTTTGAGCTCTTTTGCATATTATTTATTAAGAATTCCCCAACTTTAGGATAAACAAAACCCATCTCAATAAAACCACCCAATTAAAAGTTTGCCATCTGCGGTTTTATGAATTACATTTTTGGTTCTCTCTTCTCCGTGAGACACAAAGGCACTTCCTGTCCAGCAGCACTGATAATGAAACCAAGGCAAAGACAAAAGTTAACATTGGGATGAGCAGAGGCAGAGGAATGACCTGCAGCCTGATCAGACCTCTGCTGTTTGTAAGTGAGACGGGCGCTCTGATCCTAAGAGGCAGCAAACAGGATTAAGGATAAGAGCAACATGTTGTTTTTGGGATTGTAGTAGGACTTTAATAAACTTGCTGCACATCAGGGACACATCCGGCTGCCATAGATATATATACATAGATACCTCGTTGACTGGTTCGGCCCGCTGATGCGACGTAA
>JAVDPK010003179.1:147820-161261 GCA_034780415.1 Cichlasoma orientale | reverse complement strand
TGTGATCCCGTTTTGACCGTAAAATGGTTCGAAAAACTCCGCACAGCACCAGAGTGCAGCATCTCTCTCATGTTATGTGTGGCCGCTTTTGCCCCCTCCAATATGGCGGCTACGTAGGCATACGAGTCAGCGATCAATGCGGTATCTATGTATATATATATATCTATGTCCGGCTGCCAGCTTTACGCTGACAGTCTGAAAGGCCGTTATTCGATCACCTGTACATCCACCCAGCTGATGAAGCTTTCCCATTGAGTTTCTGCTATATTTAAATTAACCCTGAGACAACCACATACCATCTTATATATGAAAGGATTTCCACTCATCTATTAGACAGTCACTTTACCCTTTGAAATCCCTGATTATGTTCACATACATGTGAAGGATAAATCACGTGAGGACCCTTCTAACCATTCCAAATAACCTCTGACTTATTTACCTTTCATATAAATCTGTTTGCTTGTTGTGTTTTAACCCTGAACAGATAATGTTCAGGACCTAAATGCAGCATCTCATCAAGAAAATAAAAACAGTGCGAGTATGTATGTTCTTATTTTAGTGCCACATTTACAAAGCTGGGTACTGAAATAATAATAAAAGACCATCTGGAATTATGTTTCTGTGCCCAAATAAGCAGAAACGAGCGGAGATGACTCGGCTATGTGGCAGCATATTTTAAATCTCTTATGTAGCGTCCTGCATCTTGAGTTTGTTTGGTTAACGAGCTAAAGGAATAATCACCTCGCTGTTTGGATTATAAAAAACTATGCAAAAATACTCATAATGTAACGGTATACGTGTTTAATAAAGATTAAAGCTGAGAGTCTTGATACATTTACATTAAAATCCAGTGAAACTGGGGCTAACTTATTTTGTTGATGCTGGAAATTTCCCTTCGCTCATTTCATTAGCTGTCATCAGACACGTGTTCCTCCAGTCAGCATCTATGTTCAAAGGCAGTCGTGTTTTTAGTGTAAAAAGCTTCTTCTTGTCCATTGATCAAGTTTCTCAGAAAAATGTGCTGCGTCACTGTAACAGGTAAAAATAACAGTGCCCTTCTTTTTTTTTTTCTGTTATCCCTCTTCTGCAACTTTTAGATTCTTATTACTTTTTATTCACTATTATTTTATTCTTTTATAGCTAAATCTGACTTTACTTGACTTGTGTGCATCTTTTCAGTTGTTCGGTGTGTAGCCCATACTTTAAGCCATCTACTCACCAGCCCCTGGTATCTAAAGGAGTCGTACACGCTCCGGATGAAGAGCCAGAATGGCCAGAGGTACTCAAATCTGAACTCGAGTACAAAATCTGCCAGCAGCACCAGTGCCCAGACCACCAGGAACTTCAGGTACAGGAAGGTACTAAAAAGAAAAAACAAAAACAAAACAACCTAGGTGACACAAAAATATTTTCTAACACAAAACACACGAAAACACAAGAGTCTATACTGTTAATTCCATTTAGTTTAAGAGAACAGTGCTCTGTTTCTGTGGATTGTGTGTCAAGCAAATATAATAACTGCACCAAAAGTAATGAATTTAAATTATTAGTTCACATCAGATCCCCTCAATGATAGCGGGAATAACATCTGTGAGGAGGTAAAACTTCCTATCTAATGGCTTCAGCTGGATGGCAGTGTTAGCTAATGCCACTACAGTGCCAGCAATTTAAAAGAGGCACTTGGAAACCAAATCTCTCTAGAGAGAGAAACTTTGCCTGCTGTGAAGGAGTAAAGGAACTGAACCTGAGGCAGTAAGAACATCATTGATTGTGTGGCAAAGAAAAAAATGCTCAAAAGCACCTTCGTCTGAAAATACTGTACTGTACAAAAGTCTTGAGCATCATTTCTTTATATTTTGTAAGGAAAATGGGAACGAGCTGCAGTGATTTATCATTCAGCACAGTCTGAACTCTGTGAGGTAGCTTTCTGTAATTTCTTTCAGCAGTCTTCAGGAAGTTCTCCAGGAGTTCCTGAAGGACATTCAAACTCTTCTTTGGATGTTTCTGCCTTTTGTTCTGTTCTCTGTCAGGATGATCTCACACTGCTTCAAGAATGCTGAGGTCCGGGCGCTGGGGAGGCCGATCCATGACTGACAGTGTTCACCGGTGTATTTTTCTATCCAGGTATGCTTTTACTGCGCTGACAGTGTGTTTGGGATCATTGTCATGCTGAATAATAAAGACACTGAAATCTGATGGTACTTTCCCGTATTCTTAATTCCATCAGTTTGAATAAGCTCTCCAACACCACCGACTGAAAGCAGCCCAAACCATGACAGAGCCTCCACCGTGTTTTACAGAAGGCTGTAGATGTCTGCTGTTGTACCCATCTCCTGACCTCCTCTTACATACAGGTGGATCAGCTGAAGATCCAGATGCATCTCTCAGGTCCTGTGTTAGGTCTTTGCTGGATTTCTTTCTATTTCTTAAGGTCATGACTTTCACAGACTATCTACAGCAGAGGAACAGGTTTTTTTAGGCCTGACACTTCTTTACAATTAAAATTTTCCTTTGATAAGTTGTCTGTTATGTGTAAACACAACACTGGTTTATCCCTTCAGTTAGGAGCCTTTTTTATGGTTGAATGATTCATGGCTCGGCATTACGTGGCTTAACAAACAAAAAAAAAACATTCCTCTGAAAGTGGTCACGTACAAGGACTGGACTGAAAATGAATGAAAACACACCCAATGTCCAAAAAAAATTTTTTTAAAGACCTTCAGAAAGTCTTGAGAACTATTGCTCAAGAGCACTTAAAAAAAATGACAAGAACATCTGGCTCCTTGGAAGCAAAATATCAAGAAATGAGGGGTGGCTCAAGACTTTTGCCTCGCCTTGGCCACAAGAGCTTTGGAAACCCCTTTTGAAATCTCTGCACTGCTGGCAGACTGTGGGATGTGAAGTGTACCTGGAGCCTCCTGCTGCCCTTTCTCATGGAGCTTCTGAGGACACTGAACACCTGTATATGACAACAGTATCACACTGCAGAGTATTACAAGTGGCAGGGATGTAAATACTGCTGTAGCCTCTTGCTGCTTTGATCCTGCATTTGCTAGAGACCCAGAAAGTGGCCCACTGGGGGTGCTCTTTGATGTGGGGTGGGGGGCACCTATTCAATAATTCAAACACTGCCCCATATCTCGAGGTCCTGGTGCCACGTGTGTAAGCGTAGCGTTAATATGTATGAAGCCCCACGCAGCAGAGCCACAGAGGGCTGTTAGGAGTGAGTGGCAGCAGCCTTATCGACATGTTTGTGGTTAATGTTACACCGCTGCCGTTCAGGCTCATGTGATGATGTTGGCAATAAGAAGCTGGCGGAGCAGCTAACAGCCAAGCAGCTAACTTTGACACCTTCAGCCAGTGACAGCTGAGTCGGGCGCACAGTTAACACTCGGGGTTGTTTAGTTAACATGAAAAAGTCCGCTGCAATGTAATTCAACCAGTAACAGTGCTGTGGAGTCGGAGTCCCAGCTCAAAACGGGCTGTTTTGGGGCCTAGCGCTACGGTTAGCTTATTTGCTAGTGTACGAAAACAGACAGCTAGCTGGCTGGCTAGGTTAACAGTCTGTCTGGAAGTGGCACCAGGTGTGATCTTATGGAGGTGTATTAACGCAAACGCCCCATTCATTGCCCCCCGCCGAGGACGCTCCGTGTGAGTTACCTGCCGTAAATCCCCTCGGTGATTCGGTTCCGTTTTAACGGCCGTCGGAGTTTGCTGCAGTCCGCATTGCGCCGCTTCATCCTCCTCCGCTTGGCTTTGGCCTCCGAGTCCCCACTGTAATCTTATCCAGTTTTCTTGCGTTTGCTGACAGCGATAATAAATAAAGGTGCTTGTGGTAAATGTCGCTGTTGTTATTATTTTTTCCCCACTGGAAACAAAGAAATAAATAAATGACTCTATTTGGGGAACCTCCTCTTTTTCTATTAGCGCAGGCTCAATAAGCCCAACGCGCACTGTGCTTTACGTACGTCTGGTTGTCAGACGGACGATTCATCCAATCACTGTGCGCGCCGAGGCCTCTCTCTTTGACGGATACACAGGAGAGCCAATCGCGCCCCTCAGTGGTCGCTCGGCGAGCTCACCTCACCGTGTGAGAAGCGTCTCGTCGCTCCACCAATCAGATCGTTGTGAACAAATTGGGCATCGCTGAACGACCAATCAACTGCAAGAAGGGGCGGGTCTTTCCCTTACAGGTTTTTCCCTTTGGTTTATTACGAGGACTAAAATATGCTGTCTTCGGGACAAAATTCCCTTTGTGCCCGATACAAAAACATCCAGTCCGAAATGCGGGGGTTATTTATATCAGGGCCTTTGTGTGTGCTCCATTGACAGACTTGCCCCAGAGCAATGAATGCCATTATGCTTTGTTACCAGGTTTAACGTGCACGGTGTGTGCGTGCGTGTGCGCAAAAAAAAAAAAAAAAGAGGACTGCAGTTATCTCTGCTTAAAAATTATTTCCTCGTCGCTTTTTTATATATATATTATCAATAGGAATATAACAAAGCTTCATTTTGCTCGTCTTCTCATATTTAAAAAATATTCCTTAAAATACAAAATTTTTTTTACTTAACTCTACAAATATTGATATTTTTCATGATTCAAATCCATTAGTGCGACTCTTGCGCTGTCTTGCCAAGACGTTTTCATGCCCAGCAGCTGATAAAGAGCAGACGCTGCGTGCTGTGGGGCTGCGCCCGTTTTCTGAGCGTCAGTTGGAAGAGAAGTTGCGCAGCAAACATCTCCAATGCCTCCTCAGTACGCACCGAGTCTGCGCTCCCGTCTGGCACCCTTGCTGCTTCTCCTCCAGACAGGGTTTATCATCATATTTGCGTTTTACGCTAAAATTGAAAGCAATGGAAAAGCTGATGCCTTCAGCAACTTTTACGCAGGTGAGTTTTATTTTTGTGAGCTTGAAAGAGAGATGGGGGCAGAAGGGGTTAAAGGTGGAGATTATGTTTAATTTGAATATCTAATTTATGGAGAAACTATATTTTGAACTGACTTCATATGCATGTCTTAAAAGGGGACATAAACACACTTCAGTCCGAGAGTGTGGGGAGGAGCTGCGGTTTGCTGGACATTGATAAGCTTCATGAGTAAAGGGGTTGTCTCCTGAATAAAAAAAATCAGCCCTTTTTGCTTGTAATGGTTTATATTTTGTATCTTCTTCTCTTGCAGAGTTCCAGGACGTGAATGTGATAGTGATTCTAGGTTTTGGCTTTTTGGGCACTTTTCTGGTGCGACATGGTTTCAGTGGCTTGGGGTTTAACCTGCTCGTGGCTGCCATGGCCACCCAGTGGGCCCTCATACTGACTGACATCGAGTCCTTGTACTACAGAGGAAAGATCAGGATCGATCTGAAAAGGTGGGAGGACACAGTTAGTGCAATTAATTTCCTCTGAAGCAGCTTTATGTGGGTATTAGGCTGTTTAAGGCCTGCAGCAAAACACATTTAACTGGAACTTGTCTGCTATAGTTTGATAGTTGCTGAGATGTGCACGGCATCTGCCCTCATTTCAATTGGAGCTGTGCTGGGGAAGACCAATCCAGTCCACCTCATCCTTATTGGACTGCTGGAGGTGTCAGGCTTCATCTTAAATGAAAAGCTTCTGCAGTTGCTCCTGAAAGTAAGCCTGTGTTTCACCCTCACATCATATCTTTATGTGAAGCATGTTCACACCAACATGCAGCAGCTGCTGCTATTTTTCTGGTCCTCTAGGTCCAGCCTCTGAAAAGCATCATGATGCTTCACATCTTTGGGTCCTTGTTTGGACTCATGCTAACAGGGGTCCTTTACCGTAAAGGCTCAGAGCACCAATATGAAAAGGAGCGATTTGACAAAAAATCTGGATTATTCTCCATGTTGGGTAACAGTTTTCCTAGATACCTTCTGCATCAGTTGGCTAATTTCCACCTTCGTGAAACCGTCTACACCTGACTCTCTCTCTCGTTTCCAGGGACTGCTTTTCTCTGGATGTTTTGGCCCACTTTTAACTCCGTCCTCGTGGATGATCATACTCCTGGGAGGAAGCTGGGGGCCGTGTGCGGCACCTACCTGGCCCTGGCTGTTAGTGCTGTGACAGCAGCTGCTGTGTCTGTGCTCTTCAACCCCAAAGGAAAACTCAACCTGGTATGATCTGACACTTAATATGTTTGCACATTATTATGGCACTGTATGTGCAAAGTCAACATAAGGTGGACTAAAAGGAAGTGTGCAACCCCCCCCCCCCCACTGGGACAGTCAATCAGACTTACTTTATGCACAGCTGTTTTTGTTCTGTTTTATTTTTGCTTTAAAATTAGGAACTGAAGCTTTAAAATAAATGCAGTGGAGTAAATGCTGCGCCCCTCTTTAGACCCACCCCTGCATGCTGCAGGCATCGCTGCTACAAAGAAACACTCTGCTGCGGGCTTGAAGCAAAGTTAACAAGAAATGTGAAGATCTAACAGTTTATCCGCTTTCATGTAGTTGTGCTGTCTCTGAGCAGCTGAAAACATCGCTTTTCTTTACATTTAAACTATCCACAAGGAGCTGGAAACATTCCTCTGACCTTTGGCATCAACAAGCCATTTTCACCCAGAGAGAAATCACCTTTCTGTCCTGATACTGGTTTAAATGACCACATGTGCCTACATGTGATTGGCTGATTAGGTGTTTGCATTAATGAGCAGTTGAACGGGTATACCTAATAAAGTGGCCAATGACTGTATCTTATTTTTGTCATGATTTTATTTAAAAATGAGGGCTGCAGTTATCTCCACCTAACTATGACAAGCCTGCCTTTTTGGGCCTCCTCACTCCTTTACATTTAAAAAGATGCCATTATTCTGCTTTAATTCATCTATTTTGTTGCAGGTTATGTTTGATGTTTTGGCTACTTTAACACACTTTTGTTTATCCAGTAGTTAAAATGAACAGGGAGTGCTGAGCTGATTCGGTTTTGTGACCACATGAGGCTCCCGAAGATCAGCTCACCGAGTCACGGTGCTCGATACTAACGAGGTCAGATTTCGTCTCCTCTCAGGTCCATCTGCAGTCGTGCATCCTCGCTGGTGGCGTCGCCGTCGGCGTCTCTGTGTCAGCAATTCAGCATCCTTGGGAGGCCATGACAATCGGCTTCGCTGCTGCTGTTATATCAACCATTGGATTCCACTATCTTAAGGTTCCCCCCACCCCCACATGGACATTTGCCCCATGGTCGCACAGTCTGCGCATTAAAACTCAGCTAACTTATTTTGCAGACCCACATGCTGTTGGCATTCCAGTGCCACGACACACGTGCCATTGTGAGCAGTCATGGACTTCCGGGTCTACTGGGATGGCTTGCACAGCTCATCCTGCAGATCAAAGACTCCACTAATCCCGTGATGTAAGAGCGAAACAGCCCCATGATGCTGGATTGCAGCATGTAAAAGATGGAGCACCCTGTGTCATTAGCTGTTTTTGTTTTTTGGCAGAGGGATCCGGTTTGCTGTATTTCACATCTGTGCCCTCCTCATCACCATCGCTCTAAGTGTGACGCTGGGAATCCTTACAGGTATGCACTGACCTGTAATACCTGCAGCCTGGGATAATCAGGAAATACATTTTATTGAATTGTTTTAGGTTAAATTTCGGAGTTAGCTAAAGACACCTCTTTGTATTGAGTATAACAATATGCTCAAAAGTTTGTGAATCTCAGTATTTTCTGGCTCGGTGTCTGTAGGTTCTCAGTCATACAGGTCACGGTGTCCTGAAGGCGCCTAGACGTCTTCTAGGTTCACGAAGACGTCTCACCTCTCATCAGAAAGGCTCGTTCAGGCCTAAAAGCCGAGGTATTTAACCTCTAAGTGTCCCAAGAGTCGCCGACCCACCTGTCACCCCGTGATATTAAGATCACATGGGCCAAGGTGTGAGTGGGTGGTTTAATCACCTGACAAAGGACCTCAAGACTGCAGTGTATGTTGTAGGCCACCACCTTCTGTGTCCCTTCTTTCACCCTGAAGGTGAGAACCCCACCACAAGCAAAAAAAAAAAACCTGAAGAAGCCTTTCAGACGAGAAATGAAACATCTTCAAGAACCTACAGAAGTTCAGCTGCCTTCAGCTTAAACACTGAAGACATTTCTGCATAAAATAAGGTTGTATACAGTTTCCTTTATGTTTAATCTCTCTGTTTAAAAGGGTTCCTCGTTAAGCTGAAGTTTTGGAGACCGCCCCAGGACAAGAAATGCTTCGATGATCAGGCCTTCTGGGAGGTGCGCAGCCATCATCTTTAAAGCTCCTCTTTAAATAAAAATCTGAAGGTATTTCTGACCGATTTCCACGGTGATGAGCTGCAAATTCATAAAACGTTTTCATGTTTTTGCAGTTTCCCCGTCTTGCAGTGCGCAAGTAAGAAGACGGCAGAAGAAGACGACCCCTGTATATAATTTTTTTAAACGCATCATAACGAGATTTATTTTTGTGTGCAAAAAAAGAGAAGGATAAATAAAAGTGGAGTGTCAGACTCAGTTACTGCTCAGCATGTTTTTATTGCCGTGGCCGTGAAAAGCTGCCCCGATGCTAAAGGTGTTTAAATACAAACGCGCAGCAGTGGAAGGACAGCTGTTAGCTTCAGCTCAGCTCTGTGGGCTAATTCAATAATAAATCTGGATTACTGCAAACGTCACAGCTGATATAGTGTTATTTCTGGAAAAATACAAACAACCCACCACAGTTACATTCAATAAACATGTATGTGTACACATCTATGAAACATGACTCTCACTTAGTATTTTGCACCATAACAATTTATGTTTCCGCTCGACAGGCAGGTCAAATTAAAGGACAGTTGTGTGTCATAAAGCTCCCAAAATACACTTTTTTTTTTTTTTAATGCATAAGTAAACGAGAGTCTGAGTGCAAACAGACGCATCTGAAAATATTCAAACTGTAAAGAAATCTATGAAAATTTGTGCTTTGTTATGATTTAGCTTTTATACAGCAAACTAGATAAATTAAACATGTTAATCTGAAGGCTAAAAAAAGTTCATATATAAAGTGAATAACCACTGAAGCGTACGGTCTCATACAGTATAGAAAGCAGAGTGCAGCTGCGGACCTGAGGAGACATGCAGAGTAGGTTACTGCCAGAGGTCCTCTGTACGCCCAAACTTGAACACCAAACCCCTGAAGAGGGAAACGAGAACATGAGCGAAATGTTTTCATTTTCCTGAAACAGACAAACGGAAGAGCGAATAACTTACCCGAAGAAAATGAACGCATTTTGGAAGAAAACTGCAATTCCAGGGTACACAATGGGCTTCTCTGCAAAAGACACAACAGGTGAGTCAGTCATGGCATCGCGCCGTCTCGAGCTTCACAGTTCCTTACAAAAAAAACCCTCGTTTCCTCCCAGCACACGCTGACGTCAGCTCCCAGGTAAATCGGGTCGCAGTACGAGGTCATAAACCGCACCGCACTTGACGCTCATCCACTCAGACAGGCTCTTACCGAGCAACAAAAATTCACGTCGCTGCAGCAAAGAAAGCAAATGTGCGCCTTTTTAAAAAAAAAAAAAAAAACACAAACAATTTCCATTTTCAAAGGCTCAAAAGTAATTAGGAAAAAACATTTATTCTAAATATAAGGACACGCTGGAGAGATTATCTCTCTCGGCTGGTCTGGGAATGCCTTGGGGTCCCCCGGATGAGCTGACTGGGGAGACGGAGGTCTGGGCTGCTCTGCTTAGGCTGCTGCCCCCGCGACCCAGCCCCGGATTAGTGGAAGAAAATGGATGGATGGATATAAGGAATGTTTTTAATACTTGGAGGAAAATCCTCAAGTCTGGACCCCAATGCTTCTTCCCTCGAGACGCTCTGTCCGGCCTTCCCTGCAGCACCTTCACCTGCTCGTTTGTGGGTCTCTGCCTCTGTACAGAGGTAACATTACAAAAACATATGGACCCAACTGTAAATACAAATCATAATGTAAACAGGGAGCCAGTGGATATAGGCGAGAGAACCGCTGCAGGGTCACGACCCCTGACCTGATTATGTTATTGTCCATTTATTGAAGTTTGTACTGCCACAGCCTCTCTGCCCCCTCACGTCAGCGTTATGAACCTGTGACTCACTCTGCGTGATAAGAAATGGACTTCAAAGCAAGCAGGCTCACAGACCTGCCCGTGCAAGAAAGAACAAGAAGAAATCTTCAAAGTCAGCTGGGAAGTTTGAGTCCTAAGAGCCGTTTCCACCCCGGCTCAAAGATCATAAAACTGGGCTCATTAGTCACAGGACTTTATAAAAAACACGTCAACCAGGTTACACTGGCTGGATCCCTTTCTCTTCGTGCCCGACCTGCAGGTTTGTATCTGACAGGAGGAGCTGAGCTGCATGACGCAAACACAAACAGGCCAGAGCAGACTGGAGGATGAGTGTGTCGGTTACACCCTCATAAAACTGGCTGTTTGTGGATGCGTGTGGGTGTGTGTGGAGCTGTTTATATTCATGCATCAGTGTGTAACTGCCATGAAACAATTACTGCTCGCTGCTGTTGAACCAGGCCAATTTATATGTTCTGCTCAGAAACGGTAACTGTGGTCCGCAGAGAAAGTTCCTACAGTTAAGCACAGCTCAACAGTTGGGCCAAACAGCAAGGTGCTAAGCAGATAAAGTGGACTCACGAGGCACCACAAATCCTCCAAAGAGAATCCACATGGAGGCAATGAGGGAGCCAAAGGCCAGCATGAAGCCAATGAAGAGCCACACTCGAGCGCCTGCAAGAAACAGATAAGAGGGCGGGACACCAGGTGACGGGTTTACTGGGTTGTGTTTTACAGCATGTACAGATACAGGCTACAAGGAGAGCAGAAAACAGATCTGACACATTAAAAAAATAATAATCATTACAAAATGGAAGCAGAGGAAATCTCATTATCGTATCTGATACACACCTGTCTGTCCCATGCAGCCTTCGCTGTAGCTGTCTCCTCTCACTTGGCCATTTGAAACAGCGTTTATCCTAAAAGGGCAAAAGAGCAGAATACAGAATTGAAATTCCTGAAACTTTTATTTCAAACTCTAAGCAACATGAAGGTCTGACAGAGTGCAAGCATTAACAGGTTAAATTTAACACTTTAAATTCAATTTAAGCCCAAAGAAGTGATGGAAAAGCAGCTGAGAGCAGCCTGCAGGGGCATCTGTGGCTCAGGAGGCTGAGTGGGTCATCGACTAATGAGACTGCTGGTTTGATCCTTTGATACCAAGACCAGAAAAGGACTTCATAAATACTAGACCAGAACTTTTACTCTGTTCATAAGCCTCGAACAAATGTGTTCATTACTTCAAAAGGAAAATTTAAATAATGTTTTAACAAATAACATCCTCCAAAATTGGAAACAAACAGCACCGAGGTCCATCGGGCCGAAATCACCCAGCCATCAGAAATTCAAGGATATCATGAACTGGCTACTGTTAACCTGCAGTTAACCTGATGGCTCTCAAAATGCCACGCACTGGTTTTGAAGCCTTAAGGTGAGCGTTTTAACCGTCACCTAATTCGATGAGCGGTGGGTGGACCTGATTGGTCCCAACGACTCATCACTGACACTCAGAATGACCAAAATATGCCACATTTTATTCAGTATGACCCTAAACGAGTAACTGAGGCCAAAACCTCATCAGGAAGCTGCTTACAGAGGTCAAGTGTGAGGGTCATATTTTTCTACAGACTTCAATGGGACAGGAAGGCATTCTGAAGCCACAGCTATCGCCCCCTGGTGGCCATTAAAAAGAAGGCAGGTTTGATGCAATTCTCCATCATCTTCACTGTTCAGACCGGGAAACTGTGCCCATCTTTTATGCTGCATTCCAATTAAATTAGTAGGAAATCTGAGTTCACAGTGGGAATTTTCAGCTTAAACGCTCCCACATATCAGACTTCCCACTTGGAAAGTCGCAGCAGCTACACCAACCCCAGCTTCTGTAATCCAGACCCTGCCGGCGACGGCTGTCTGGCTCTGCCTTACTAGGGAGTGAAACACTGCCTGTTTTTATGACTACTACAACTTGTTCCAGTAGTGGGTGTGACACTCAGAGATGTTACACAGGGGGGACTCACGAGACTCACAAACCCCGAATTTAAATCTAAAGATGGCGTTTGCCTCAACCCTGCAACAGGAAACATGTCAGGCATCTTCAGGGATAAAGATGTAGGTAAGAGTACTTTTTAACTTCTTCTTGGTTTACTGCATCCATAACATGAATATGCATGTTATGGATTAGTGTGTAATGCTGTGAAAGTGTGCAGAGGGGTGATAGCTTTTTAAATAAGCTTTTTAAACCTTATTTTGGGGCAAAGTATCTTAATGTTTGAAGCATTTTTATTGGTTTGGAATGGTTTTTCTCAGCATACAGTTTTTGCGTCCTGGTGGCCACAAAACTGAAGTTTGTCTTTCTTCACATTCGTTTAGATGGAGGCTTTACACATGACTTACATGTGTAAGTTTTAGTCACATGGTAACATCTCTGAATAAGCCCAAAACTGGTCCCAGTATCAACTGAGAGAGGGTCATCAATGAGGCCACCTTTGAAAATGGAAAGAGCAAAGAAATGCAACTCCCAGTTATCACATGACTCTTTTTTTTAAGGTCATGTGACACCAGCTCAACCTCTCTGACAGTGATCAGTTCCAAGTGGTTTGGAAAGCCTGGAGGCTGGGCTCTAAGCTTCAGAAACACCAAATAGCTGCAGTCTGGAAATTCTGTCTTACATGAGAAAGGCCACAGTGGCGATGACTCCGCAGGTGTGATATGCATGATGAAACTCATCCTCAGCAGGATATTTCACTGCTGCATCAATGATGATCCACCAACCGGTGAAAAACTGCAAAAACAACATGTCTGGTTAGCCTGAAGAGTTCACTCACACATGAAGCTTTAATAAAAAATATGTAAAAGTCTTTCTGATCCCATAAATACACCGATACTAAAAAAACAGAATAGAAATCAGTAGAAATACCAGGACTCCAGCAGCTATAGAGGCAATGGTGTTTCTTCGCTCTCCCCAGTCCACATTACACTCACAATCTCCGCACCGGATCCCATCCAGAAATCCCGACATGACTTTGGGAAAGAGAGGAAATGCAAGTTCAGGAGTGTCAAACTTATTTAAGTTGATAGACAACATGCAGCTCAGTTTAAACAGTCTGAAAAATCTCTGCAAATAATATTTTAAATGAAAAATATCATTATTCAAACATGTCAAGATCTACATAAAATATACTATTTATCTCATAATCATCGGCACAGCACCCAAAAAAATATTAAACACAAATAGCTTAATATTATGTAAAATAGCTCAATAAAATAATAATGATAATAAAACTGCTCAATAAATAAAAATCCAGAAGTGTGATAAACGGTAAAAATAAAAAAGAACAATTCTAAATAAATAAATATTTAAATGTCATATATAATAC
>JAVDPK010003179.1:108051-137526 GCA_034780415.1 Cichlasoma orientale | reverse complement strand
CCCCTCAAATATGGCGGTGACGTAGGCATACGAGTCAGCGATCAATGCGGTATCTATGTATATATATCTATGGTTTCAAAGCGTCATTAAGGCCGCAAGTCTTTCAAAAGAATCAAACCGTCGCGAACATCACGTGAATGGAAATTTCCAGAAGCGCCTTTAAAGCCGCTGCGGTCTCCAGCCCGCCTTCATTCCAGTGACGACGGTGGACGGTTCAGCTTCGAGGAGGAGACTCTGGCTGCGTTTCTGAAACGTGCTACAAGCCGGCAAACTCGAGCATTTTGATCGCTTTTGTTAGTTTTTCGTTTTGTGATACATTTGGAGGCGACATTTTTTGACGCAGCTGTGCCTTTAAAATTAATATCGACGTTGAGAGAAGAAAAGCTTCGAGCTACAGTCAAGCTGGTAAGCTAAACAGCGCCGGGTGGCTTTGTTTTGTTTCCGAGCTGGAATTACGTGAAATCGTTTCTGTTAATGACATTTTATTCAGAATAACTTATTAATCTTTAATGTTGTTCCGAGATAACCTGTAAAATTTGTATTTTAACAACTTTTAGAGAGGTGTTAGGTCAGGCTTAGGTCATTCTGGAAATTTCCAGTTTCTCTCCCGGTCAGCCGGAGGATTACGCAACGCTGCTTTGCCGGGCTTTGCTCGCAAGGGGCAGCACTGAGATCTGTAATGCAATGGCTGTGTTGACTTTTCTTAGTTTAACCACTAAGACAAGTTTCTAAAATATAAAGTTACTTAAAACATTGCTTTTGTAACCGGTTTATTGTTTAGAGCTGTGTTTCTAACTCGAGCTTGCCTTGAAATGGGAATTTCCAGTAGTCTGCAGTTATGCAATGGTGCTATGGTGAGCACGGCGGTTATGCAACATTAAAAACGGGACCTTTTTTTTTTTTTTTTCCCGAGTAAAGCCTTAATTTAAAAACTAATGAGCCAGGATGCTGCTGACTGCTTTTAAGCATTTGATTGAACACATGCATGTTGTCTTTTCTCTTTCCAGCCCGCGGCACAAGACAAAACAATGGCCAAGGGAACAGGCTCCAACTCCGAGATGGCCCGTGCTCGCCAGAGCGACGGCCTCAATGTGATCTTTGACCAGAACAGCCCTGCTTCATCCCGATCCAGATCCCACTCCAGGTCGCGCTCCAGATCCCGCTCCGAGTCCAGGAGCAGCAATGACAGCAGTCGCTCCTCCAGCTCTCACAGGGGGCGAGACAGACGCAGGAGATGTTACAGGTCATCGTCTTCATCGTCATCGTCATCGTCATCTTCGTCATCTTCTAGGAGCAGGTCCTCCTCTCGCTCCAGGTCACGCTCTTACCCTCGCTGTCACAGACGCTCCTCTCGCTGTCGATGCGACGGCCATCGCACATACAGGAGAGGCTATTCTCATCGTTCACCGCCCCGCCGCTACAGGGCCCACTCTCGCTCATACAGCCGCTCACCTGACAGGTACTCGCGCCACAGACGCTACAGGTCTGCCTCGAGGTCCAGGTCCCGCTCCCGGTCGCCCATCCGCTCGAGCAGGTACAGGGGCCGCATGAGCCAGTACAGATGCAGATTTTCCCGATCTCCATCCAGGAGCCGGTCCAGATCCCGGTCCACTGGACGTTCTGTCAGTCTCAGTCTGCATGGTAAGCTACCCAAATCACGTGCATTAATTGGCAGCAAATTGAAATGATACACTTGATTAAATCTCCTCAATTTCTTCAACAGATAAGCGAGATCTCCTTGAAGCTGCAAAGGCCAATGCAATGAAGATCCTGGGAGTGGAGAAGCTGGAACTTCCTGAGAGCGTGAAGCCAATCCTTTCAGATCCTGAGCCAGAGAAAAGGGTGAGACAAGGCTCCGAAAAGACTGGGTCACAGGTGAGTGTCTGAGGAAAAGTTACCTGTATGTGGAACGACGAAGACGAGGCTTTTAAGAGAAATAAAAAGTGGGCTGTGAAGACCCTTAGAAATATTTGTGTGCAGCAGTGCACACTCTTAATTTTACCATACGAGTAGATGCCAACTCCTTGATGCATTTCAGCACTGTGTTCAGACTGTATAGTTGTGATGATCCTCTCGTCTGTGTTGTGTTGAATTTCCTGTTTGTGTTAACCCTTTGGACCATGAGGGAACACACATACTCTCTATTTATTCCTGTCTTCATAGATAACATGACAGTGGTCTCCTTCACTCATCGGCACCTGGGATTAAAGGGCTGTCATGTGACTTGGGTGACAACAAAAATGTACTCCTTGTAATCTTCAATGTGTATTTTCTCCACTAGAGGCCAAACAAATGCAGCTGTAGATGACACACCTCACATTTTAGACATCTGCTAATTGCACACATAGATGCAGCAAACTCAGATGTTTTATTACTGACTCACCACGTAGAAAGGAAGTCTGATATTACAAATGTATTTATGCTTTCAGTTGAAATGGGTTGTTAGCAGAACCCTCCACTCGCTGATGGAGCGCAGGACTGCATTATAGAGCTAAAAACCGATGAAGAACTCCTCTCCATATGCCAAAGATAAGTTGGTACACAAGATGTGTGCTGAGGGGCTGGACCACCATTCTGCCACTGTAGACAGAAGATTTCTTTTGTGTTTTAACTTTTTAGCAGTGTCTCACCTTTGAAGCCTGCAGTAAGTGTTTTGGGGGGTGGGGGGGGCTGCATGAGAGCTGCAGTTTGTTGCAGATATACCTGCCTATGCAGTAGTGAAACAGTAGTTTCAATCTAATATCACCATCAGACTGTCAGGGGTCACTCTGCCGCCTGTTTGGTGCTCATAAATAACTCCAGATCGCTGTTGTTTTTTGGAACAGGTCACAGAGGACGAGCCCGGCGACGTTTCCAGTCCGAAGACGTCCCTGAAAGGGAAAATCGCTTTCAGCATTAATGTAAGTGAGCTGTAGTAGCATTTCCCTGATTCACGCTGCTCTGAATGACTCCTGATATTTAAAATCAGTTTTTTGTCTTTTCAGAACTCTGTTGCTAAACCAACAGCGGTAGCTCCTCCTACTGCAAAGGTAACTTCCCGAGTGGACAGCGTGGAGAGCAGGAAGCCCTACGGCCAGTGGATCCCAGTCAGATCAGGCCAATCCTCGAGTGCACGCAAACGCACCTAAACCCGCACTCACGGGCAGAGCACATGGACACTGTACATACTGTAATATATTATACATATTAGATGTGTTTCACACGTCGGTGCTTTCTTTCAGATGTTAAAGATTTATGTGGGAAGAAGTGAAGATTCGTTCAGGTGGGATTATTTCTTTCCCTTTTGTGTTTTGTGGTGTTTATAGATTCAATAAAAATTTCACTAAAAATGCTTGTTTCTGCTCTTTGATTTTGAGCTCACGAGTCTTCTGGTGTAGAGGTGGTTTTTAAAGTGGAGAGTAAAGGCTTTGTTTGCAGTATCAAAGGGAAGGGTGAATGCAGAGTGGCTGGAAATGGCTGCCATGCTGTCCTTCCAGGAGGTTCCTGCTGAGCAGAAAACCTGCAGTATCTGAAATGACCGCATGGTGTCAGTGATTCACTGCCTGTGGGAAACGAAGACCTAGAAGGTTCCAGACATCATGAATTCACTTTTGAGTGATTCAAGCAGTGTTAAAATTCAGCTCAATTATGCAAGAGTTTTGTTCCAAGAGCTAATTACGCACAATAGATTTTGAACAAATTTTTCAGCAGTATGAAAACCTAAAAATCCAGGGACTTCCCTACATTAGCCTAATAGATCAGCTAAAGTGAGACGTTAGGATGGGGCGGTCCAGCTTGAAATACAGAAACCAAAATGGAGGAAAACAGGGTTTTGTCTGATCAACCATCTCAAGAACTGCTCAACTTCACTGCTGTTGGAATAACTGGAAAGGAATAACTTTGCCAAGTATTTATGAGAGCCTGAATATGAAGAATCATTCAAGCATCAAGGCCTCTAACTCAGAAGGGGAAAACCACCTGTGTATACACAAACTTTAAATTGTATCTTCAGGTACTTTGATACCAGCAGGCTGTCATGGAAATGCATCTTCCCATTTCTTTAGTCAAATCTATGGAAAAATGTCAGAACCCGGTCTGACAGGCATAAAATGGTATTTTAGCTCCAAAGAGCAACTACCTGAAAAATTTGAGTTAAGTGGACAAGTGCAGGCCAACAGAAGTAGGAAGCCTAAAGTCATGTCCGTATCCCTGTAAAGCCTGAAACACGAAGTAGTTGCCAGAAAATTCTGTTGTGAAACGGAAGTATTTATTAAAACTGACATTACTTTGCATATATGACTTAATTTGTACCATTTTTGCTACATCCTGAATTTTTGTGCAATTTATTCAGGCTTTCGGGGAAAAATCTGACGGGTGGCACAGAGGTCTCAAAAACTCAAATATGATACACTTGACATTATAGAGGAGGCCAGGAGACAAACGGTGAACTTCTACAGCCATCTGTAAAACACGGTGGTTTGGGCTGCATTTCAGCCAGTGGTGATGGAGATCATGGGAAAGCACATGACAATGTCTTCATTTTTCAGCACGACGACGATCCCAAACACACTGCCAGTGTTTGCAGATGTGTGAGGTGACAGAGGGGTGGATCGGGACACAGTACTGTCATTTAAACAGATGATCAAACATAAAAGCCTAACGCTTGTGTGAAAACTCAACAGCTTCTTGGCAAACATTAAAAATAGCAGCTGGGTATCGGTAAATCCAATCAGTAATAAAATACTCAGAATTTTAAAGGTAAAATCACACATTTGAGTGCCGCACTGCCAGACTGCGTGTCTCCGACTGTAAGCTGACTTGTAAGTGTGATTAACGACTCCGATGGGAGATATTGCACGCAAATACATAAAGCAGCAGCACGGAGCCGGCGCAGATCACTTGATACAGATCGGCTGCACTGATACATAAACACATAAAACAAACTTTGAGCTCGTTTAAACAGGAGAAGGTGAGAAGACAGGTTTATCCTGACATTCCTGCATGTTCCCGTTTTTTAAAGGAGCTTCACAGGCAGACACTGGCATCAGTCTTGTTTACTAGCTTTAAATCAGTGCTGCTTTATAGGGAACACCAACTGTTGGTTGGCTGTGAATGAGTCAAAGATGTCAGACACAACAGTGAATTTATGCAGTGTTGCTACAGTCGGTGTCCTCAGGCTAATCAGATAAGACTTCACAAACCTGAACACTAACACTGCTAGATCAGTCAGATATCAAAAGGAAAATCTGAGAACTTCCCCTGCTTTTCATCAGCCAAACATAAACACCCATTGTCTTTGAGGCCGTCTCATAAAATTATTCACAGGGTCTGACTCATCCACGTACAATAAAATTCAAATAAGGACAGATTTAGTCTTCATTTAACCTTTCTGACTCAGTCATGCCGCTGCTCGTCCAGCAGAGGGCGCAGCGGCCCCACGTTCAGGCAGTGGGAGCCTGTTTGCATGTCTCCTCTGCAGTCACAAGGCTTTCTGTTCACTCGTCTGCTTTGGGCAAGTTAGCGCTGAGATGAAGGAGATAAACAGATAAATTGAATTACTCAACTGTTGTTCCGCATCCCGTTTTCTTCGTGCACCTACACTGAAATCTTTTTGGCTGCCATCCTGCGCTAAACATGCCCCAAGGAGGCTCGATGGCAAGTTAACGGTTCATTCTCACGCTCAAAATGTCTCATCATGAGACCACACGCAGAAGAAGCCACAGGAATAAAAAAGCACAAGTGTGCGAGATAATGAGATAATTGGAAGTGGTTTATTAAAAATAAAAGAGTTCAGAGACAGACTTTTCATACTGTACACAGAAAAGAAAATATTACAAATCTCAGCTCAAAAAATTGGTAACATGCTCAGACTTTTGATAGCAAGAAGAAGAAAAAAAGCGAAGCAGTGAAGCTCTGACGTGACCTGACGCTCTACACCGCCGTGCCCCTCTCCAGGTTCTGTTTGATCTCTGCTGTGTATTTGCCGTAGAAACGCTCCGCCTTCTTGTTGAACTTGGCGTTCCTCTCGTTAATGTAGTCGATGTCGGCGTCATCGTTGTAAGCCCTGCGCCGGCTGTACTTGGACCGCTTCTCGATCCTGACACAAGGCAAAAATAAAAGCAGCTTAGAGAAGATTTCATAAACCAGCGTGGCCTACATCCGTGGCGGATCCAATAACAATAATTGGCTGCAGGCAATCATTTGGAGGCACGCATTTTTAAATTTGGCGAGCTGAGTGGCGATGGAAAACCTAACGCATGGAATCAGAGGAAAATACTGTCAATTTGTGAGCTCCTACTCTTCATCCACTGCGTCTTCAAAGCATTGTTGTGCGTCATACTCTGGCATCCGAATCCTTGTCTAATGCCCTGCAGTTGCACCTCTAACACAGTCCTTCGACTGTCGTAAATATAGAACAGCTCGGGGGGAAGACTGAGGTAACCAAAAGGCCAAAGATTTCTGGAGGAAAGAGAAAACCTTCAGCCTTGTCACATTAAAAGTGGGTGAGACGGAAGGTACTGTTAGACCTCTTTGTCTCGGCACCGTACAGAAGCCTCTATCACAAAGGCCTGCGAATGCATCACACCATCTATCTGACATTTAGTCATGTACACAGTCTGTTCTGGCTGGCGGTGCCCTGCCTATGACCCTGTTTAACCTTTACATGACCGAGTTGGGTCACGTACAGGCCTGCCAGCGCTTCTGTAACGTGCATGACCCTCAAACTTTATCCAGGCGGCTGCAGGTCTGCCAGAGAATTCCAAAGGAGGAAATGCAGCATTTGGTGACGTCCACGAGTTCCTGACTTCACCGATTGCAAAGGATTTTCATCCAAATGTTAAAATAATTAAAAATTTATATTAAAAATTGTGTTAGTTTGTCCAATTACATTTGAGCCTCTAAAATGGGGGAGTGGGTATAAAGTGTCACTGTCCAAAGACTTATGGGCCCAACTGTGTAAAGACTTTTTTGTCATACGTGGGTGAAAACCCACAGAGAGAAAAAGATTCATGGCTGTCCGTCACTGATTTTTCTTTCCCCACATTGGACGGCTGATTGGCAGCAGCTGCGGTGATAATCTGGTCGCTCCGGGGTCAACAGCATTGCGCACACACCTAATTCCGATCGTGAGGCGACTGCACAGGTCACCAGTGGGAGGCAACCCATCTTCAAACAGCAGGCTCTCTCAGACAGGTGAAGGTTTGCACAGTCACAAGCAATCTGAGTCAGTCTCAACCCGTCTGTGATGCATCTCAACTCAACTAATTGATTGTTTTCCTTATTAAAGTCATTTTGCTGTCAATCTGCCGTCCTGCAGCAGTTATGTCACCATCTGTGGAGGAATTTTTGAATTTGTTTCAAATCTATGACTCTGAATGCAAGGAGTTAATGTGAATTTCAGTGTGTAGGGTGATTTTTGTCCATTTACACTTTGCATGTAAACTTGACCCTTTTCAAATGTAGACTGGGTGCAAAGTGACTCTGTCTTATTGCCATGTTGCCAAACCAAAGTTGCTTTGAAGACGGCAGCTGACTGAGTGGTTGCATTGAGAAATCAATGTCCACACTCAATGATGCCTTAAGCTGGGTGCACTTAGTCCAGCTGCCACCGGCTACCAACGCATGATAGTAACAAACTACCTCCTTCCCCAGTTTGGCCCAGTATTTACAGCCCAGGGTTGAATTCTTTCACACACTGAAATTGCCTCCCATCGCCTTTGCTTATCTTCACACTGTGTTTGTGGTGTGCCAGAGTTGGGAAGCGGAGATCTAACCAACGTGAACCCACTATCATCCTGAAACACGTGACAAAATAAACATTTTGGGCAGCTTTGATCGTGCAAATCAATCATAATAACAAAGTTTAACCAATCCGTGCTTCGCTTTTCTTCCACACTGCCACGGGTGGATAAAATTCTGTTTCAGGGTCACATGCTTCACTCTGTTTAACCACAGAGGTTTATCTTAGCGGTCTGCCCAGCGAGTCGGGCTGATGTAGATATAAAATTTAGTGACGGTCAGGAGAGGATAGGGCACTGCATTTTTTAAAATGTGACTTACTGTTTCTCAACATCCTCCACCATGCGGTCAATGCCATCCTTTGTGGGAACATGGGTGCCGTAGATCAGGCTATTGGATGTGGGGTGGAAGTCCTCACCGCTGTGGAGCACCAGCAAAACAATTAGAAATGCATAACCACAGATAATCAGCACTTTAACATTCCTAAATCCATTTTTCTATCCCATCATTATGATTACGCTCGACCTAATGAGGGAATACGACGTTGCTTTGGGGTAAATCGTGATGGTGCATCGTTCATGGTTCTGCGTGTGGCAGCTTTTACAAGCGGGAAGAAGCTCCAGGCAGCGAATTGACCCCTTTGATCTCAACGTGCATGCTCTGCGGCTACGTCAACACATCACCCAGGGCGAATCAGGGGCATGCAAATTAACGTACAGTAAATACTTCGCACGCACATGATGATTGGGTTCTAGATCCATAATGCAAAACTTTACTGACAATTTCACAGTTCTGGTCTCAGCAGCCACGACCTCAGCATGCATCATTTTTATGGCAGTGTTAGTGAGAATTCATAAAACTGTGATGCCCCAGGACATTTTGAGTTGTCTGTGCAGCTGGATCAAAAGACACATGAAATATTAGTCAGCTAAATGTACTGTTCATATTTTATTAACGTGCAATGCTAGTTAACTTTTGCTTCTAAGATGTGGTGATGCCACCAGCCGGGGCTGGAGCACCTCTCTCTGTAAACACACAGGTTGGGTAACAGGGGTACAGAGCATCTTTTCCACAGCCAGGCTCTCTTTGCATTGAACACATACTGGCCTAGAGACTGGGCGTAGACCCCCTAGCAACCACCACCCGCTAAGGAAAATGTGTTTTCCTTGACCAGCTGGCGAGCGGTTGCTGGAGATTGCTGGCTGTTGCTAAGTGTAAACTGGTCCCATAGATGTGCTGCACCAAAAACCTCCTTGTGATTGCTTGGGTCGCTACCAGACCGCCGCAGACACCTGTAGTTTGCACGGAAGACGACGATGAGCAGCTTTTACTTTGAAGGGAAACGGGCTCCGTTTCCGATGAATGTTTTCAGACAAGTCAGCGTTTTCCATGCAAACTAAAGAGAACTACGGCAACCTACTATCAACCAAAGCAATCAAGACGAGGTTACCCGTGCCGCGCTGGACACCTCTTTGTGACCAATTTCACCCTCTGGCACCCCGTTGAGGAATGCACAGGTTCCTCTGGGTACCTGAGGTTCGACTGCTTTCTGACTTTAGTCTGTGTAGACAGGCCCGAGGCCTAACTCACCTTTCCTCCTTTTGCTTCTCGTAGTTTTCCATGTCTGGTCTGATCTGCCTTGTAAGCCTCTGGTACTGACGGAACTGGGCCTCTGCATAACCTGTAGTCCATCGTGTGTGTGTGTGTTTGTGTGAGAGAGAAGGAGAGGGGGGGTTATAATTAGTGGAACAAACAGCAAGCAGGCACGAGGCTCAGCAACACAACCTGCGGCTGGTTAAGGAGGGCTGAAGAGCCATCTCTCCTCCTCCTCCTCCCTTCCTTTTTTGAAGCCCCTCTGCTGATTATTTTCTCCCCAGAGGTTTTAATTCAGGGGAGGTTTTGATGCCACACATGGCAGCCATATTTAGGAGAGACAGAAAGTTTTTTTCCCCCCCAACAGATTAGAGTGGGAGCAGTTTGACATGGTAAGGCTCCAGGACCTGTATTCACAAAGCTTCCTGGTACTAAGAACTGCTCCTGGTGACTAAGTTTAGATCCTGGTAAAGATAAAAGTTATTCACAAAGCATCTCCTTCCTGAGGAGAGATCCCAAGATGGAAAACTGCTGGACTGGTGGATTTTTAGGAGACTTAAGGGTTAAGAGGAGAAAAAAAGTTATCCCAATCCATTTTACCAATGTTTGTTTCTGTTCCTCTATGTCATAAACATTAAATTGGTATTATGATATAAACTAGGATATATCATAAAACAGCTGGTTAACAAAAACATCCTGGCTCTAGATCTTGATGCTTGAGGTGTGTGTAAAACTGTTTTATCCAGTAAAAATCACCCAAGTCAGATTCAAATGGCCCGTGGAATTTTATCCAACTTGTAAAAAAATCCGTCTTGTGTGTAAGTCGGACAAAATCCAATTCCTCAAAAATATCCGACAGTTTGGGATTTAATATCGAATTTCGCTGCAATTGCTTCATCTCTGGATTTGCTTCCACAAATTTTATAATCTCATATTTTTGCTCGTAAGTGTGAGTTTGTAGCTTACACTCGACTCCTGTGCTAGTGTGTGTAGCTGTGCATGAACGAGCCGATGCATGGAGTTTGTGTATATCGTAGATATTGGAAGTGGGCATGACGGGAGCTGAGGAGGGCTTTAGCGGTAAATTCAGCAGACTTATGCGATCACATTTAATTGGAAATGCATTACAATGGGACCAAATTTATTATCCGAGGTAGGCAAAAATCCAACTTGTATGATCCAATTTAGGTGATGATTTTTACTGGAATTAACGTTAGGAAAAATCGGGACCTGCAGAAGCCATCCGACTAGAGTGAAAATCTGATTTGTGCGACTTCGACTTTCTACTGTATTCTACTGTACTTATGAAGTTATGAGGGATCAAAAATGCTGGTATTTATGCCACTAAATAACTGATGAGAAGCTTTTTGAGTGAGTCTCTAAATCCGCCTATGAACTCCCAGCACCACCACCTCACCCTGTAGCTGACTCTGCAGCCTCTCTACCTGCTGCAGGTCACTCTTGGCTTGGAGAGGCTTATCTTACGGAAGGATTTCACAGTTTGCCCAGATCAGGTCACCTGCCTCACTAATGATATTCAAATCTCAACTATAGACCCACCTCTTCTTTTTAGGTCTAATTTATAAGCATCTGAGGACAGCTGAGGTTCATTTGAATTATGTTCTATTATTATTATTTTTATCTACTTTGGAGTATGTGTTAGCAGCGACCCAATTTCCAAAATAAGAGTGAGAAGCTGCAAAAAAAGAAAACACAGTCAGCTGCCAAAGCTAACCAAGTAATAGTTAGAAAAACCAAACTAGCACAAAAATGGACAGAATGACAAATAACTAAAACCAGCGTCTCAGTGAGAAGCTGGCTCCCTGCACTGTGCTGTCACGTAGGCGTCCTTAACACCAACACTCCTCTGAGTGATAAAGAAACGGGAAACTAAACAGAAGACGAGAATCACGGCGCACCACTTTCTCAACAGTAAATTGGGTTAAATAAGTATCTCCTAAACGAATAGCGTGAGACTGTGTGGCGTGACAGGAGGGTTGCCCATCGCTAAAATAAAGTCGTTTGATCTGATCGTCTTGTAACATTTGCAAAGGATTCCTCAGTCAATGCAATCATTAAGCATGGCCTATTTTTATACTGTGTTAAACAATCATGCTGGATGTTAAAGATGATGAGAAACATGCAATCAGATTAGAATTCTTTTAACATCAAAGCCAAACAAGGTGATATTCTGAGCTTCCAACTTCACGAGGCTGGCGACAGCGAGTGCTCGGTTATCTGAGTGTGGCTCCTTCAAGGAACACGGGTCAGTTGCAAAGTTGGTGTGTATGCTGATAAAAGGTAAACACTGCATTCATAGATGATCCCTTAGACTTTGACATAATGAACAGTGAACAGACCTAATCACAGAATTTACTCTGGAAATGGTTTCAAAATGACTTCTAGAGTGTGATGAAACAACAAGGTGAATGAACTAGAAACACAGAGCTGTTTGCACTGCAGGTACAATTATGTGCTAACAGTTACTGATAGATTTGGTTAATCTGAATTACCAGGAGAAAATTATTCTGCTTTTATCAACTACACCAACCATACTGTGAATATCTAAGGTGTGAAAACAAAAATGAGCTGAACCATGAAAGTTGAGTAATCATTGATGATCACTCTGCTGGTTAAAGCTCGACAGACCTGTTACATTTTTACCGTCGCTAAATATTTTACTGTCACTTTAACGTTATGATGTTGGTGAATGTGAGCGAATCTTTAATGAGATCGACCACAGACGCTATCGCTGCACAATCTCAGCCCTCCATTTCCTGTTTATATTGGGTTTTTCCCCCGTCTAAGTGCCGACGAAGACACCAATACACGCGCACGGTCATGTTGTGGCGAGTTTCTACAATTATGCAATCACCTTTATTATAGTGGCATGTTTAACTGATTAGTCAAATAAACCACATGATGAAATGTTAGGCTGCATGAGTGGATCGTGAAGTCATCTGTCACTCCGTTTGCCTCCAAAGGGAGAATCATGGAAATGCTGCCTCTCGTTTTCAAGATTAAAAATAAACTATCATCTTTAGACAGAGTTACTCCACTTTCTAACAGTTAATCATTAAATAGAGCGATCAGACAGAGCTGATAGGAAGAAGAAAGATCTAATAGGAAATACTCTGTCTTTAGTGAAGCGACCAACCTGCAAATCCTGTGTCAGGATTCTTTTTCTTCTTCTTCCTCTCCCACCTCTCTGCATCGTCAGCAGTGATTTCCAGCAGTTTCACTCTGTCATAGTTCTCCCCACGAGCGGCGCAGTCCTGGAACCGGAAAACGATAATTAATAATCAGCTCAAACTAGGATAAAATGTACTGCAATGGAACAAAACTTTTGATATTTAGACTCTAGTAAATCCAGCATAAAATACCCACAGGGATACAACTTTAAAATATTTGACATGAGAACTATTTGTCCTTCCCCTGCCTGAGCACTCAGCGCTACACTCCATATGCAAACGGGCTATTTTCAGTAATGAGAACACATTGTGTTGTGCTACATATGAAAGAAATGGAAATTTCGGAAAATGCCTGAACCTTCACATTTCACACTGTGCAGAAACTGCATTAGTGATGATCTGATGGGTCAGGCCAAAGACATGTTAGGTTACTTGGTAATTCTGAAATATACAGATTTAAAGTCTGAAGAATAAAGTGCTGTATGAGTGTATAGGGGTTGTAGACTAAAAGTGCTTTGAGGAGTCATTAGGACTAGAACTGAGCTACCTAAATACCGGTCCACTTCCCCTCCCACCGTCTGAGAGTGAGAAGGCTACACAGCTAATACCGGCCCCCTCTCTTTAGGCTCTTCTGTGATTCACAGAGGCCATCAATGAAACATTTTAAAAAAAATAAATCCTTCTGAGAGTCCTAGTGGGCACTTTTGTGTTCTATGCTATGAAATTAGCATAAAATTCTGACTGGTATATCGGTACATCCACTATACTCCCAGCACTACTGAAGGTTTGAAGTACCTTTTTCTTCTGATCTTCAGCGAGTTCCCACTCCAGTCGGGCTTTCTTAGCCTCCCAGTTAGTGGGCAGCTTCAGCCTCTTGTCTTCCTCCACGACCTCCTGGTGATTAAGTTTACGCGCTTCATTCTGCAGTGAAAAATAACAAAAATCACAGGTTTTACAAGAAGCTGCATGCAAGAAGGTTCAATGGGGGAAAAAAAAAGAAACAATACTCTTCATGGGTCACACACAGTCCAACTTGATCTAAGTGGGTCAGAAAAGTAAAACTAATATACCCTGAGTTTTCTGTGAACGCACGTTAAAAGTATAACTGTCATAAATAAAAAAGTAATTTTAAAACCACATTTTGGGGCAAAGTTTCTAAGCAGTATTTATTAGACTTAGCAGGTGGTTCTATACATGCAGTTTTTATGCCCTGACCTTCACATGTATTCGCATCTTCAATTCAGACAGCTTGTTTTGAAAATGTCTAAAAAATACCACCCTTTCCCACACATTTTCAGTCCTGTGGCTGGCATCACCACAGCAGGAGCAGCAGTGCGCTTTATTGAAAAATTGACCCAATGATGTCACTGCAGCTTTCATACTTTGCAAATCCATCCAGTGTCGGAGTGACATAGGCCCGACACAGGCCCACTGATGTCTCTGTTTTTATGTGTAATACTTTTGCTTATATTGGTAAATAGGGAAGCATGCTGGTGTGGTGGTTAGAACTGTTGCCTCTCAGCTAGAAGTTCTGGGTTTGATAGCGTTCGGACATATAAAGCGGACTGCAGCTTCTACCTTGTGACAGGACTCGACATCGTTCATGAGAGAGATGTTTGAGAGATTATAGGTTCACAGCTAATTTACAGCAGTTTAAACACCGGCAGTCTTTATTTTGGCACCAGGTTGGAAATTACGATGGGTCGGTTCTCCTCCGGGCCTCACATTTATCATTCTTGCTCTAAAACACCGGATTTATGTGCTTTTAGGGTGAATCAGACCTGAAGCTTTAAAAGGTAAAAAAACAAACTCACCCGTTTGAAGTGAAGCTCCCGGAACTTCCGCAGTCTCGCTTCTCTCTTCAGAGACGCGAAGCTTTCAGTGGTCTCCTCCTCAGCAGCTGCAGCCGGCTCCTGTAAACAAAAACGGTTAGAAATGAAAATCTCCGCTGGCCGAGAGGCAGCTGGGAACAGCTGGCAGCCAGAGAGCTAACGCTCATTAGCAAACACGGTAAATTCCCTGAGCCTCGTACACAAACGCGACATTTTAACAACCAAGAAACACAACATCTGTCAGCAAAAATACACATCACGCTCTAATCCACTCTAATCCAACACTCAGTAAAAAAAAATTGCCACAAACAGGAAGAAAATGCTAACCTCGCTACAAGACGCCATTGCTATTTTGCTGTGCTACTGACGAGGAAGAAAACAGGAAGTTCAGCACTCGCGCCGGATGTTACGTACAAGATAAACGTAACGGAAAGAAGATTTCGGGTCAATATCGGTTCAAATAACCGGAGAAATCACATCTGGTGTTCTACCAGCACCACTCTCAGATCATAAACTTATTTTTATTGAACAGTAATACAGCCACCATCCAAAATCCATCCAGGAATAACTGAAAATTATTACAACAGGAACTTCCAAATGATCAAAGATCATATCCTTAGACAACTTCTTAGAAAATCCAGAAGAACAAATAAATCTAAAAGATCTGCAGATCAAGCTTAATAATAAATTATTATTTCAAAGCAGCTTTTAACAGAAAGAAATGGCTGGAAGAGGAGAACAAAACTAAACAAAAGTATTTTTTTAAACTTGAAAAGAAAAAAGGAAAAAAAAACCCCAAAACAAAACAAACAAACAAAAAAATAAAACAAAAAACCCAGTACCAGTCAAAAGTTTGGACACACTTCCACATTCATATGTCTGGGGAAGTGTGTCCAAACCTTTGACTGGTACTGCATTTCAAAGTTCAAAATTAATAATATAATATCAATAATAATATCACTGAAGGCCTTTTTTTTTAAATCTTTAAAAAAACTTTATGATTCTAAAGATGACAGTTACAGTTGAAGAAAAGGAAAAATTTATTAACAGGTTAAAATTCAACACACGGATCATCCGCACAGCTTTGTAAAGAGAAATCTCCTTTTCTACATAAAGTACACTTAGAAAGTTGGAATAAGGTTCACTTCCCCCTGCAGTTACTCAAGGACTCATTACTTTAATCCCTAAACCTCAATGATAATTTGCTTATTGCTAATTGATGACCAATCACTTTATTGCAAAACAATTATAAAATTATTGCAAGCAGCACATCACAGATCATCCAGAATTAATAAAACATGAAGATTTAACTTTATTCTTAGACTTTTTTTTTAAAGATTTTGAACATAATTTCATATTTAAAGCTCTTAGAAACATTAGGATTGGGAGAACCTTTGAGAAAAGCAGTGCTGCAGTACTTCCATAAAAACGTACTTGATGTAGCAAAAAAGGGGGCAAGGTGTCCCTGCATCTCCATACTTACTGATTCGGCAATCCAAATCTTATCAACCCAAATTGAGACAAGTGGATTCTCTGAAATTCCAGTAGAAATAAAACATTATCATCAGTCAGCTGGGAGACAATACCACCCTATTTCTAAAGGACAAATATGAAATTAAAGAAGCACTTCATCCAGCACATTTTTCTGAAGCTTCTGGTCTGATATTAAACATAACAAATGCGACCTGCTTCCTCTTAAAACTTCTGTGGAAGGAACATTGAATGATGTACCCATAAAAACACAGTTAAAGACCTCAGAATATCTGTGGAAAGGAACCAAAATGTGAGCTCATTAGAAAATTTCACCTCATGTCAAATCAGTGGAACAAAGGTTCAGTCTCTGGCTCCAGAGGCACCTGTCTATTTTAGGCAGAGCCTTAATGACATAAGCACGAGGATGCATGTACTAGATGTTCCCACAACCTGCTGTTCAAATACTGAAAATCTTTAATTTTATTTGGAAAAACAAAAGCCGTCTCATTAGGAAAACCGCCTTAATGAATACGCCTGATTAAGGTGGAATCAGCGCCTTTGATTTTTCACTCTTAATATAATTTTTAAAATAAAATATATTCAAAATCTCCTTAAAAACTGACCTTTAGATCTGATGAGTTTCCCAGCCATGGATCCAAAATGCTAATTTGATGATCTCCGAGCCACTTAGTCATCACTTTCGCCTCGTGACACGGAGCGCCGGCATGCTGGAAAATGCACAGATTGTTACTAAATCGTTTTTAGTGTGTTAGACCTCAAAAGCAGAAGCCTACAAACTGATCAGCCTGGACCTCTGATAAGGCAGGAATGGATCGCCATCGATCAGAAGCTGATATCCAGCACGCCACAGAGAACGGCACTGTAAATACAGCCGCATGAAAGCTGAAACTTATGAACTGCTTTTGATTGTTCTTCACGATATTACAGAAGTATGTAAAATAATAAAATGAATAAAAACTGAAGTGGCAAAGTTTAGGAAACACAAACCTCTTCCTGATCTGTGTCAGGTATGGTCCAGAGTGCTTACAATCTGTTTGACTGAGACCTAATCTGCCGTCTGACTTCATCCAGTAATGAAAATTTACAGTCATTCATAGTAATTTGAAGAATGGTTTTGCCTAGTTTTTATGTCTAGTTTTATATCTTCCTTCCTGTGTTATCTGCATGTCCTCTGAATGCTGTTCTTTGTTACTCTGCAGTTATCCTGTCTGACAAATGCAAGATTGTCTCATGAGGTCCAACTTACTAGACATGAATCATTAACAAAAACCTGTTGTGTAACTACAAGAACTCATGATTATTTACTGTGATGCTGCATCAGTTGTGTGCATGTTTAGTCTTTTTATGGTGGCACCATGGCAAAAAGAATTGGTAGATGTAATTCATTACACAGTAATGCCTTTGTTTATAATTTTAAACCAGGGCATCTCACTGACTTTTGAAGTTTAAATTCATTGAAAAATACTGCTAGACTAATGGAAACTGGCATGACACACACAGAGAGCAATTATGAATATGACTGGAGGTTATAAAATGAGAGGCTTGAAAGGTCAAGCATAAAGTCATCAGTGTACCACACAGAGAGTCTGTTTAGACTCTCCTAAACTCAATTGTTATGGTTGTTTTTGCCACATAGAAATGTATTACCAATGCTTTTTATTTTTACCCACAGAAACACAAGTATCAATCAAGGCCTTGGAACATAGGACGTCTAAATATGATTGTATGATCTGATCACGAGATGAAAGTAAACACTTTCAAGAGCCATTTGATCATGTTTGACTTGCCAAAATGGATGTGCTCCCTGTTTGATTGCATTATACTAATAGAGCTCTTTTGGAGGATGTAATTAAGTGGAGTTTATAGTCTTAGATTAAAGCATCCTCTAGATCACAGGCAATGTTAATGGAGTGATGCATTTTCACTGGAAACCAGATGGGAGCACATCACAACAGAGCAAAACATCACTGGCTGCAGTAATGGGCAGGGCTCTACTATTGCCATGCAAAGGAGAAAATATCTTCCTAATGAATGACCGTCAAATGAGTAAGAGAAAGAAACAGAAGAATGGGACAAAACAGCATTTCCTCTGTATCTGAGTCAGTGTGCAGAACAGTCGCAAAACACCAGGAAAAAAGAGGATTTAAGGTGGTATGTATGACTTCTAAGTATCCAGACAAGCGTGAGAGTTCACAATATGTCAAATGTAGGTGTGCTATTTTTCTTCAGTAGCTGTTAATCTCTTTATCATCCACACATTATTCAGCGTTCCCAAGTTCTCTCATATGTTAGCTAAACTTCCCTTCAGGGCGCATTCACTCACTTCCCTGGAAACTCAGTCAAACCCGGTGCTTTCTGTCCACCGGGAAGCGAAGGAGTCGGGCAGACAGCTTGTTAGCAAGAAGCAGCATCTGTAACCTCAATGTTTAATGTTCATGTCATGCACAAAGCCAAAGCTCAGTAACGTGTACTCCATTATAGCATTTAATGCAGACTCAAATGATTAAAGAGCATCAGACATGCTCTAAAAAAACAAACAAACAAACGAGGACATTCATAGCAACCTTCGTGAGTTTGTTTATTATAAAAATTTGATAAAAAGAATATTTAACGTGAAGAAAACTTCCACACAATCAGACTTCTTTTTGCAACCACAGAAGCTGCTCCCTGGTGGTCATTCAGAGGAACTGCAGTTTTCAGGCACTTATGTCGGTGATGCAGTTTATGGGGCACAGGAAAGCAGCAAGCAATGAGAGTTTATCTCCAAACACATAAATATTACAAAATACCCTCAGTCCGAGACATTCACAGTGACATCTTCTGAGTTTATTTATTATGAAATGTGCTAAACTAAAGTGGTATAAAGTGTATTTAACTACGCAGACGTGCTTTGCTTAGTTCATATAACTTATCCTCCTTAAGTACTGCACTCTTAAAATCCCAAAGGCCCACAACAGCTCATCAAATTTTACAGTGTGGTAGAGACAAAGGCAAAGCAGTTTTTCTGTTGTGGTTATAGACTGTAAATAAAAGTGGATGCCAGCCATTGGTTAGCCTTGAAGCCCCGAGCCAAGCATCCCGGCCAACTCGCGACACCATGAATAAAATCCTGTTGTAATGAATAAGATTTTATTTACTGACTGAGAGCTTAAACATGCTCATAGGCCTCGTCAGTCACAAAGCAGGTAGCGTCTTAAAGCTCATCGTGATTTCGCGTCCTTTTAGACTCTAATGGGGACCGTGATTTAGTAAATAAACTGCATGTTGTGGTCAACAAGACGTGAAACTAGCGACTAAGACCTTAAACTCATCAGAACAGTCTTACTGAGGTCACAGGTCAAGGTAGCCTTGGATCATTTTTTTATTTTTATTTTTTGGCCTTTTGTGGGATTATTTGACAGCAGTGTAGAGAGACAGGAAAGCAGGAGGAGAGAGATGGGGGAAGAATCGCAGTAAATAGCAACAGGTCGGGACACGAACCTGCGCCGCCAGTGGGTAATTTTTACTGTAAACTTCTACATAATCAGACTCGTATTTGAAACCAAAGGAGTCACCCCCTGCTGGTCACTTGAAGGAATGCACTGCTTCACTTTTCAGACCTGCAAGCTACATCTGTCGTTCGTACAGTCTACGGCCGCCATTGTTTGCCATCACCTCCTTCCATAAGACATCAAGCAGTTTGTGAAAGCACGTATTGACTATCTGAGTCTCAAAAAGAAAAAGAATTTGTTTTAAATTGCAGAATCTGACAAAATATATATTTTCTGGCATTTGAAACCACAGATGTGTCATTTAGTTCAATCTTATTGAATCTCTACAGCTGATATCAAACGTAAACAATCCAAATGGATCAACAACAGGAGGAAAAATATGCCTATTTGGAACAAGCGGTCCCTTTATTGTGCCTTTAATTTGAAATCCAGTTGCGACATGAATCACACATGTGCAGAGGCCACCCAAAAACGCTGAACAGCCACTCCTTAATATTAACTTTTCCAGTCAGGCAAATCAGGTCTTAAATAGAGTACCATTATATCTGCAAATAAATTGCACTTTGGGGGCACTTTTATAAATACAGAGCTGGCCTCATGGTGCTTTATAATGGTCTGCTATTAATCAGAGGAGACGTGAAGTTAGTAGCTGTGAATGAGATACTATATGTTTTTCCTACATTTGACTGGTGCTGTTATCTTGCTCTTAATAAGAGCTCCTCTAGATAGCACGTGGGGGGGCAGGGCCTCTCGCTGAGCAGACAGCTGCTTCACATCTGGAACTTAATATAAACATCATGGCCAATAAAATCATTCCATTTCCTTAATTACTATTCCTGTCATTTCCGCACTAAATGAAAAGTTATTAATTCGGGGCCAACACAAACATGGTTCTCCAATACGAGGAGCTGCTCCTGAAGCGTCGCCACCCTGACTACGGGCCGCTGTCACTGGACTGGAACCACAAGCTCCTGCCATGCTCTGCCAGTGTGTGTGTGTGTGTGTGTGCGCGCGCATGTACAGGGAACAGAAGCCAGGCTGCTGCAGACATGAGTGGAACACAAGATGGCGTCTGGTTTTCCATCTCATCCAGCTGCTGCCAGTGTAATCATGACAAGCAAAAACCCATCCTGTTTCATCTCCCTCCTCCTCCTCCTTCCACACTCCTGCTCTTGTTCTTTTAATGCTTCTCTGTATGTTCAACACATGCACCACCATCCTTCCCGCCACCCGCTCTCTGACATGCCTCCAATCAGTGTTGGGGAAACTACTTAAAACTGGCAGTTCTGAAAATAAACAGTTATTGGAAGCAGCTGAACTACAGCAAAACGGCCCGAGAGACAAAAAAGTAGTCGGGGAAACCGAAGCTGCTTAGAGAAAGTAGGTCCAAGTACTTTGTAAAATACAGGATCAAGTGACAATGTAGCTACAGGTTTTTATAAAACTATCACATTTACAACATAGACTTATCAAAAAAAAAAAAAGGCTTATCAAAATAAAATATCCCACTATTAATGGGAAAGTGCAAAGCTGTACAGAATGTCCATCAGCCTCAGTTTTTTATGGCTAACAAGTGAAATCTTATATTCTGACATATATACTGTTCAAACCTGTTTGCAAAAACCATCCAATCAGAAGCTCTGCTGTGCCAGGGCCCACAAAAGATAAATGAAGATTATTCTCAACTGTAGGGCGGCATGATGGTGTGGCCTCACTGTAATAAGGTCCTGGGCCTTTCTGTGTGGAGTTTGCACGTTTTCTCCGGGTCCCCCCACGTATACGAACCTGAGTAACATCCCATTCTTAATCCATAGGCTTTAATATGATGTGGGCCCACCCTGGGCTTGTTGCACAGGTATCATCCTATCACGGTACCACGCTGGAATTCACTGAGCTCCTGAGAGCGACCCATTCTTTCACTAATGTTTGTAGAAGCAGTCTGCATGCCTAGGTGCTTGGTTTATACACCTGTGGATGGGTGAGTGAAGACCTTTGGCAATATAGTGTATCTTTGTAAGAACAGCCATGGAGCTAGTCAATATGAGTTCAAGTCATAGACTGTATATAAAAGCTGACGTAGATTCTGTAGCTATAAGAACATGCTTTCAGTAGAGGGTGCTGTGGGGAAGAATCGATATGTATGAGACAACACCAATATGAAAAAGGTTGGTATAAATGATATATAAATTGGGTGTGAATGTTTTAAAGCGAGTGAAATACTTTAATATTTGTCTATGAAAGGCAATGATGAAGGAAACACAGAAAAACAGGCTTGTTATTCTAAGCAGCGAATGGATAATGGTTCACAGAAAAGCGCCCAATTTACACAATAAACGCTGATGAAACAGCCGACACCAAAGATCAAAGTCATTTACCCGCCAGCTATGATCTGATAGCAAGCACATGTGCTGCAGAAGGCTACAGAACAGCAGCTATGAAATCAAAATTTTAAGAAAATATCTCCATCTATGACTATGACTGGCACTATTAACAGGCAAACCAAATCATCATCAAATAATTAATAAAAGGCTATGTGGAGATTTTTTAAAAAACTAGTAGCTGTGGACATGCAGCACCCTCGGCACCCTTATTTAACATGTCGATGGCTTCTGGGTCTGAAAAGTGAAGCCGGTTTCAAAGTGCTTGAAACCTGCATTTCTTGTAATGGTGATTCCTTCATTTTAAAAAAGAAGTCGATGGGAAAAAAGCCCTGAGCTCCTTTGATTTGTGACCTCAATAACACTTCCCTGATGAGTTTAAGGTCTTAGTTGTTAGTGTTACATCTTATTGAACACAACACGGAGTTTATTTAGTAACTTATGATTCTGATTGGAGCCAAAAAGGAGCGTAAAGCTTTAGGATGTTCCAGCTTCGAGAGTGAAAAGTTGCAACATTATAAACATACAGTGTAAGTTGGTCCTTCTAAGTGAGACCGAACCCAAAACAGCTTCACATCCACGCTTCACTAAACAATGGGGTTTTCTCATGAAGACAGTATAAAAGATGGATGTAGTGACCACGACGTCACCCAGCGGTTTGTGAAGTCCTGTTGTGATGCCTCGAGATGAGCGTTTTCGCCCCCGCCAATGAGCAAACAAACATTACCCCTGAGCCTACTCGGGATAATCCTCCTCCCTGACTCGCAGAATCCTGCTATAATACACTAAACCTCTGTTTGCCTGTCTGTCCAACTCCTCCCACGGGATCAGGAGCTCAGCAACCAAACTTGGCACACAGGTTGTCAGGAAATGCAGGATTGAGGACCGAAATGCAGACGTGTGACAAGAAAAAAAAAAAAAGAGTCAATACAACACAAAATGCACCTTTATCGGTGAATGAGAAGTCCAATAATGAAATCAATAACACGGTAACATAAATCCACAGGCATGCATAACACTAGAAAACACACTGGAACAGATGCTATGACAACAGAAAAAGGAAAGACAGCACTATTTATACACAGAGGCACACTAAGGGGTAATCAGGGGAATGGGAAACACCTGGGTAGCATGACACAGCTGAAAACAATCAAGACGAGACGGGGAACTCAAACGAGACATACGACACAGACGACAACCAGGAATCAAAATTAAACAGGAAATCACGGGATAACATACTCAAACGTGACAGGAAGAAACGTGAGGGGAGGCGAGGAAATTAAACTCACAGATCGTGACACAGGCACACCTTCATCATCATCATCATGAGCAACAGGCTAAAGGCGACTGGCAGCTACTTTCTATGGGTAGCATCTGACTGTAATGTTGCCACAACACTGACAAATAATTATTAACAGCGATACGATGCTCTCAGAAGCTCATATGTCATCAAGCAAATTTTCAGCTGAGGCAGCACATCATTATCACCACCACATATACACGGGGCATGGATGAATGGAGTGAATATGGAGCTATTTAGACAGCAGTGTTTTGTAAAATTCTCTCCACCAAATGCATCTTTGCATGAGAAAAAAAACTGTCTATGTCTTCACTGAGCTCGACTCACCGATTACCATCTTCCCCTGTAGATGGTATAGTAATGCCAGTATCTACAGGCGATTTGGCCCGGTGCTGGGTGCTCTGATTCCAGCCGAAGCCATTCACAGGCCAGGAGAGGAAGAGGATTTGGTGAGTGACACATATACTTACACAAAAGATGCATGTATGCACTCAAATACCACCAGTTTTGTAGTCAATGCTTTTGCTGCACCACACACAATTAAAGTCCCAATTAAAGGCCATTATGGGTTTTCCACTAGCAGCAACCACAGGGAGAGCAGCTCCGTGGCCTGTACATTGCGGGCGCACAGATGTCTCCTGTGCTGTCATCCAAAGGAACTCAGACTGATCCACAAACTTTATGATCATAATTACTGATCAAAATTAAAGTGCAACAACAATATGAGCTCAAAGGACGGCAATAAAAAAAAAAAAGAGGTTTGAGTGATTCTGCTAAGTGGGGCCAAGTGGGACTATGAGAGGGAAGTGTTTGTGAGATATTCATCCTGAGGAGGATATACTGAGAGAAGCAGTGAGCGAAGCCACAAGAGGGAGCCATTTCCCTGTAGATTTATCAAAGGTGGCAGTCCTATTAAATCTGAGTGATAATATTAAATAAAAAGGCCACATTTTTATGACTGTTTTTTTCTTCCCACAGCAAGCAATCACAAGGAGATATGAGTTCTCACCCCAGATTAAAGCACTGGGCTCCATATCTGTTGTGAAGCATCCGTTCACCGCAATACCCACACGCAAGTTCATCGCCAGTGTCTTCCCTCAAGCGGGACCCAAATGTGTCATGGGTTTCCGCTTCTGAGTTCCCATCCTCTTACCCAGTGACCTTAATGAGCGAGTAAAGTTCTCACTTGGCCAAACAATACGCTATTGTAGAGAGCTTTGATAAGAGGTGGCCAGTCAACCGCCTCTGGACATGCAGCTGTGCAGGCCAGCAGTCTCCTCTATCTGCTCCCCGGAATGACACGCAAAATCAGTCACCTGATCAAATAACTTCACGCAGACGCACACACACGTGTCAGGATTCGTGTGGCTGCACATACAAACATGCACGCACACACACACACACACACACACACACACACAAGAAGTGAATCCCATTCCCACCCGATTTAGTTCTCTGGGAACTAACAATCTGTTTAGTACAGAAAGTGCAGCGGTTTCTTTCATCTCGGGTTCAAGATGCAGATGATCTAATTCCAAGTCTGATGATGAACAAACCAGTGCCAAATAACTAAAGCAAGTGTCAACAACAACACCACTGTGAACTGCTGCGTGATAAATGGGCTCTTTCTTTGTGGACAATATGGCTTATTCGCCAAGCTATTTAGGGCTTAAAGAGACCTTTTGTATTCATGAACAAACTTATTTTGTGAGGCAGAAAATTTTAATTTGGTAGTCTTCAAGGTGGAGAGTATTTTCCCTAGGAATAATGTCAAGGGAGAACTTGCAATGTGGGAAAATGCTCAGTGCACAGTGGAAATACATCTTGTAGATTATAGAAAATCTCATTACACGGCCTGTTTGGAAGCTGGTCTGGAGCTTTCCATCGTTTACAAAGATGATAAATTCTCTGAAAGAAGGAAACATGTACGAGTACTAACAAATTCAATGAACATTATGATGACAGTGAGATCAAGTGATATGATCAAAGGCTCCAGCTATTAAAGGAATAAATAAATGAATGATCTAATATCTAAATACTGACTGAAAACTGTTCTGCAACAACAAATCAGAGGACCGGGTGACACCAACAACAGCTAGAACTGATGGACTAGCAGGAGCAGCACATAAAGGAAATGCAAATTTGTGTTATGTAATGTTTTTATAAAAAATATAAATATGATAAATAAATTGGTTGTGATTATTGTTGGAAGGGTTTAAATGAAGCTGCTTACGTCCACAAACGAGGTTACTGTGCCTGTTTGTCTGTTAGCAGGATTAATTTTAAAAAATCGTGGATGAATTTGCATGAAGTTTTTTTTTTTACCAGAAGTGGGGCCTTACCCCAGTTTTGAATCTGGGATCCAGGTAATTTTGGGTCATATGATCACAAACATTTAAGTAAGAAAATCTTAATGTTATCAAGAAAATATCAGAAACTCATCTGATATTAGTGTGTTCTTTGTTTTGTTTTGTTTTTATTTATTTTACATATTATATATTATTACTTTGGACTGTAGCGCTATTTACGTAGATCGGGGATGACACCAGGGGTAAGAACAAAGGACAACGGACAGCATCCAACCCAAAGACAGCTGTGCAAATGAAATGTGAAGAAAATGAGAGAGTGACAGATCCTACTAAAAGATGTTGGGTCCTCCTGCAGGAGGTCATCTTCTAGGGCTCTGGTAGTCCTCTTCCTGTTTCTCCTCGCACAAAGGCACAGATACTGGTCCTGCAGCTATACTGACGGGCTGATCAGCGTGACACTGAAGCTTCGATACATACAATTCCCTAGAACCATAGACATATATAGGGGCCGAGAAGCTAACGGGACGGATCGCTATCCTAACAGTTAGCTAGCGGGGGAGGTGGAAAAGTCCCAGCGCTTCATAGTTTCCACATGGCTGAAAACTATGACGCGCTGCTTCACGTGTACGCGCGCGCTAGTGGCTTTCAATCATGCGCGTTCACGTGTGAATTCATTCGCGTGGCGCTACTGCGCGCGTGTTCGATAGTGTCAGAGATAAAAGCAAGTCTTTTGAATGCTTCCTGGCGTCATCAGTCTTTGCTCTTGATCTTTGAAAAGCCCTAGATACCCCGACTCAGAAGCTTTATAGTCAAGTGCGCGTCCGTTTCTAAGCAGGTGTGCGATACTCGGCTCTTCCTAAAAAGCAAACATTTCTTAAAGATTCAAACACAGGAAATCAAACTCCTGAAACAACAATGTCCACAATGACAGAACACGATGCTGAAAATCCAGTCTTGGTCACACCAGACGATCTTTTACCAGCTTTTAAAAGCTTTTTTGAGAAGCTCTCTAAACCACAGTGGAGCATGATACAAGAAGGTGCTTGGGATTCAGATGTTCAAGCACTTCTGGCTGATGTGATTTCTGAAATCATTCAGCTCGCCTCTTCCAAAATCCTGAGACTTGCTCTGCCTCTAATTCAAAGCCAGACAAGCAGGGGAGAAAGCCCAGAGGATTTAATGAAGAAAATAAACACATCACTTGGAGACACCATCTCAGACAGCATTGCCAACGGTCTCAATGTCATGAAACAGACATGTAAGAGCTCTCAAAAGCTGACGCATTTGATTGAGGAGGAGGTCTTACATAAGATCAGCCAGGCCGTGACTCTGTTCACACAAAGTCCCGATTTGCCATCAGACCCTGCTATCTACTTGAGTGGAAGAATAAGCAACATAAAAAAACTGCGTCGCATGGTTTCTCATGCTGCCGCATGCCTAAGAAAGTATGTATGTCTGCTTCAGCACTGCTGCAGGAGAAGGGGAGAAGATTCAAGCTCCAGTCATTCCAGTGATGAAAGCGTAGCATCCACCATCAAAGAAGAATCAACCACCAATGAGGTTTGTTCAATTCTCAGAAGATGGAGTCCAGACGTAGATATCACAGACGATGATGCTTTTGGGGTTGAGGAAGAAGCCATGGACACGGAGCTCAGAGACAATTCAGCAGAAATGGAGAAACATGAAGAAAGCCAGGACTTCACAGAAACCGAGGGACAAGCGAAAAACATGTACGGTCCAATCTCGGTAGAAGAGGCTGCAGCAGAAATAGTCAAAACAATATTTGAAAACCTGAGTCTGGATTACGATGAGCCCAATGAGGCACCTTGCTCACCCAAACTTGATGTTGGCACGAGGCCAGTCATCAGTAAATTGAGAAACTTCTTCACCTCACGTTTGCCTTCTACAGCCTCCGCCAAACAAAATATACGCAAACAACAGTTTTACAAGTTTACCAAAAAACAGTTTGGAGAGATGAGAAAAGGGATAAAAGAAGAAGTTAAGTTAAATAAGAAATATTTAATTTCTCTGTTCAACATGGCCAAACCCCCTCAGGATGAGAGACATGCCTTCCCTCAGAAGATTCCGAAAGGATGCCTGCCTTTTCATTTCAGTTTACCAGGTTTACCAATGCCTGAAATTCCTTGTCTTAAGGCTTCTACGTCCTCCCGTGCTCCTTCTCCAGAGACACCAACCCTGGAGACCACGTTTAAATGTTCTTCTCCAGTCGACTTTAATGCCATCGAGTCAGATGTTACTAATTTGTATAACAAACTGACAAAGGAGGAAGAACGTAGCATTATTTCCAATATCCTGGAAAACATGAAAAATAGCGTGGAAATGAGGAATTTTACAAGAGAACTGACAAACAAACTTTTTGATTTTTTCATGGTAAATGACGAATATAAAATCCCAGTGCCTGTGATGGGAAGATCGCTCTCAGACTCGGTCATCTCCAGGACTCCACGTGGAGGAGGTGGCTTAGAGTGTCCCTTTTCTCCGGAGGTCCTCTATGTTCTCATAGAAGACTCAGTAGAAAAGTTCTGGCAGAAGATTGTCCTCTGGCTGGAGAACAAAGAGTTAGATAAAACCATTCAAAGTGACATGGTCTCTGGGGCCCTAGGAGATATCCAAAACTTTATTGCAACAGACCAGACCCCAACACAAGCGAAAGACACAGAGTCAGATGCTCTGAAAACATTAAGGCCTGAGAACAAAGAGTTAGATAAAACCATTCAACGTGACATGGTCTCTGGGGCCCTAGGAGATATCCAAAACTTTATTGCAACAGACCAGACCCCAACACAAGCAAAAGTCACGGAGTCAGATGCTTTTGAACAAAGTGACAGGGAATCTGCAGCATCCTCTCCTTTAATGCCACCATTTGCTTCGAGTACATCACAGCAGAGCATGTCTGTGAAAAAAATCTCTGTCATCTCCAGTCAGTCTGAATCAACATTAAGGCCCAAGCACACATCTCTGGAAAAAAATTCTGAGCCTGAACTGGCCTCTTTTCCTGGGCCTTCAAAGGATCGCATACTTCAGCCATCACCCTCTGAAAAGTCTGAGCAGGGACTCTCACAAGTGGCTGTATCCTCGTTTGATGCTGAGAAAATATCCAAAAATCTCACTTCCTTTCTGTTAATTCGGATCATCATAAAATCCAATAACCAATGGCTTCTGACTTGCCCGGAAACAAACAAGGTCCTCGACCATCTCGAACATTTGGTGAACAGGGATATCAGCAACTTAGAGTCTGCCAGAGATCTCAAGGACTCCATGTACCAGTTCACCAAATCATTGTCTAAAGAACTCATCAAAGAGTTTGGATCCCCAGAAGAGGTACTAAAAGCTGCTATGGCCTACGATTTATCTTTTGAAGAAGCTCTCCTGAGGAACCTGAAACTCAGTCTTGGTGTCTTCCCCAGTCCTCCTCCAAAGAAGTCCAAAGTTGCCAGATTCTTTTCATCAGTGGGAAAAGCTTTGCTTAAGCCCTTTAGGTGGTGCTGTAAGAGGCAGTGATGGAAAAAAAAAAAAAAAAAAAAAAGAGGCAGCGATGATTAAATTAATTAATTTTCTAACCTGCCTTGCTTCTTTTAAAATCCTGAAGCAGATCATTTATTTATAAATTAGGCTGAATTTTAGCGCCAAATCAAAAAAAATGTAAAAAGTGTACTTCAGCATTTTAAAAATTCCAATTGTTGGGATTTCTCTCTAATACTGTAGCGTCTTTACTCTACAGTACGAAACATCAGGAGACGGATTCTTTTTGTTTGGCGCTTTTTAATCTTGATTTTAACTGAATCTTAAAACATCTGATTTGGAATCAAATCAAGTTAACTGAAGTACAGCACCAGTCAAAAGCTTTGACTGCGTGTAAATGGTTACTGCTCTGAATTTTTCAACATAAAAAGGGGTGTGCGACAAGGGAGCCCAGTCTCACCTATTCTTTTCGCCATAAGTATCGAGCCATTAGCAGAATGGATTAGATCAAATAAACACATAGAAGGTATAATAGATAAAGCTGGTAGATGGGTGTGTCCAGACACATTCCAAATTCACAGGGTTGCTACGGCTGAGATTCTATAAAACTTGCATAACTTTTGATGCCCTACTTGTCTAGATTATGTGGAGCCATTTTGGTCTCACTGGGTCAAATGCCCTAGGA
>JAVDPK010003179.1:92720-107951 GCA_034780415.1 Cichlasoma orientale | reverse complement strand
GCTATTTCTGTGAAAAAGAGGCAATGTATATGAAAATATATGTGTGGACCATGTCAAGGATTTGTTCTAATAAAAGTTCAAAAAAAAAAAAAAAAAGCTTTGACTGGTGCTGTACTCACTTCTGTTTTAAAATTGGACATCAATAAAAAAAAAAAACATAAAAAAACTCTTTTTGTCATTTTTTTCTTGTGTTGTCAAATACGAAGAAAGTGTTGCCTATGTGCATTAGTCATTGGTTCCTGTATTTTAAGGTACTAGAGCATTAAAATAGACTGATGGAATTTTGCAGTCTAATCATAAAATACTTAATTCCACATGCAACAAAAAAAATCCAAAGAACACATTCTGAGTTTGGTGGTGTTTTTCTGTGTTGTTGTATATAAAGTGTTGCATGTTCAATTCAATTCACTTTTATTTTATTTATATAGCGCCAAATCAAAAACAAACAGTCGCCTCAAGGCACTTTGTATTGTAAGGTAAAGACCCTACAATAATTGCACAGAACGGGAAGTAACCTCCGGCAGAACCAGGCTCAGGGAGAGGCGGCCAGAGATTAGCTGAGGGGAGAGAGCCAGAGATTAATAATAACTAATGATTAAATGCAGAGTGGGGTATAAACAGAGTAAAAACAGGTGAATAAAAACAAACAGTGCAGTTAATATGTGCATTAAAGGACATATCTTGGTCAAAAATGACTCCAAGCAGGAAATTAGAGGTCATCCAGGCCTTTATGTGTTTAAGGCATTCCTGGAGTTTAACTAATTGATGTGTGTGTGTGTTTATTGGATAGATAAAGCTCGGTATCATTTGCATAACAATGAAAATGTATGCAATGCTTTCTAATAATCCTGCCTAAGGAAAGCATGTATTGTGTAAATAAAATTGGTCCTAGCACAGAAACTCGCAGAGCTCCATAATTAACTTTAGTGCGTGAAGAAGACTCCCCATTTACACATAGATAGATATGATTCAAACCACTGCAGTGCAGTACCTTTAATACCTATGCCATGCTCTAACCTCTGTATTACGGTCAGCAGTATCAAAATGCCAAGAATGCCCATATTTAACAGGGAAAATGCAGTTGATCATAATTCTAATAGAGAGCATGAAACTGATGCGTCACAGAAAAGTTTGTCGTTAAAGTTTGTAACAACCCTTGTCCCTAGTTGAAGCAACACATTCATGTAAATCCTGCATAAAGGTGTCAGCTGAGCCACCAGGTGACGTAGGCTTGCACTGAGATCAGCTGATCCCCCATGACTGCTGCTCAGCTTGACTTTGTGGCCTGAACCTATGGTCAGTTTAGCTGGGAAGGTGAGTGAGCTGTAGCGGGAAACCTAGTGGTGACTGCAGTATTCAAATGACAGAAAACTGTGGGACAGCCTACAACCAAACCACCGCAATCAAATACAATTAATGCCAAAAAGCAGTTTCTGCTGCTAGCACAAGCTGAAAAAAAAAAGCATTTTAATAGTGTAAAATTTTCCAGCGTGGTATTGGCACTATTTAGGTGGATCCACTTTTAACAGGTCTGTGGGTGAGTTGCAGTCATTGAAACCAGACGCACGCGTGAGAGCGCTGAACAGGGGAGGGAAAACAATGACAGATATTCCAGAGTCAATGGACTGTCTCTGCCAGACAATCTGCAGTGATGCAGGCTCATGTGTGTGAATGAATGAGGTGTTTCTCCTAATGTAGGCTATAATCTGACCCTCCTGGGAGGAGCAGACAGAGTGCTGGGGAAAATATTCAGTGAAAAACTCTGGACTGGTGGTCCATTTAAAAAAAAAAAAAAAAACTTGTACATGTTGGGGAAAATGAGGATTGCTGTCGACACAGGAATGCAGAAAGAAAAAAAAAAGAATATTTGCAGAAATGGATTTAAAAAGAAAAAAAAAAGAAGCAGAACAAGCTGGAGCGGTGTGTAAACAGACCATAAGAGAAACCAGATAGGGGCAAACCTAAAGGTAATACACAGAGAGAATGTGTTTAGCAGAGTCCATTAAAGCCAAAAGCCTCGGAGGGAACGCTTCGAGCCAGACTCTGATGGAGATAGCCAACTCCAGGTTATCCTCTCACTCTGTGTAATGGACCGGGGGTGTTTTCAGACTCCCATGGCCCCTTCGTGAGCCCCGGTGAGCCCCTATGATGAAGTTAGAGAGGGAGCAGTGGTGTTATACGGCACAGAGAGGGCGAGCGGTGCCCGTCTCCTCTTGCTGCTGAATGTAATTTCGGATCGTGTTGCAGCGGAAGCACAACTGACAGAAGAGGAATCTATCGAATTCAGCTCAGACATCACAATAATATTGAGCCTTGTTTATAAAACACACAGTCAGGATGCTGCGGGAGTATCACTTGTGGGAGAAGTTTGCTGCCCTGAGAACAAAGCCCGAAATAGGTGTGAAATCGCGCCATTTGATAAGGCTGCTGCAGATTTGTATTGGCCTGAAAGAAGCCTAATTTATCAAGAATCAAAATCAGCTTTTTTGGCCCAGCGCATATGCATGTGAATTCAGCATCTGCACTCACACAGTTTCTAGAACTGTAACTGCAATCCAGATTTCCAGGTTCAAAACACCTGATTTGCCCTTCACCTGATGAACATGGACAAATCCTCCTTTTCCTTTCTTGTCATTCATCGCACCCCCATCTCTTTTCCTCTGCGGTTAACCGATTCTTGGCTCGTCCCTCCGGTGCGACGCCATCCCTATTATAATGCCATCGTTCTCGCCTGCCAAGCCATGCAGAATGATGTCACTTCCACCCTTGGTCATGGTGGTTTGGCTTTGGCCACTGGTGCATGTCACAATTTGAGCCCTACTAGGAAGCCCTGGAGCTTCCAGCTTGGCCACCAGCCATGACTTCCACACCCTCACCCAGTTTTGTGCATGCAGCTGAATGTTTTAATCCACCAGAACACTTATGACTGTGCCCTTATTTCTACTTGATCACTTTAGTGCTGCCATGTTAAATACCCAGCCCCCTCCCTTTCTTTCCCGTTATGCTCTGCATCGTCTCCACTCCTTGTCATTTAGCCCGTGGCTTTGTAGTCGCTCTGTGAGGCAGAACGGAGCTGGGCAGGGCGAGGCGCAGGCCCAGCAGTGGCTGATGTATGACTTCTGGAGAGGCAACGCAGCACAGGCGATGAGAGAATGTGGAAATGTACGCATGGCAGGATGCCCGTCGGGCCCGGCCCACTCTGCTCTGTGTTTAGAGGCAGCCTTTCTTCTCCCGCCAGGTGGGCGGGGGATGAAAGAGGGCACTAAGGGGGTGGGTGAGTGGACACAGGCCTCGGATCAAACAGCAGAGAGGCAGTGGAGGGTGGTGGCTGCGGTTGGTGGTTGTGCGATGAGTGCTGAACTGACTGGACGTTTCTAATTTCTAATTCATATGTGATTAATTACTGCACAAATCGCCCGTGCACTTCCGTTTGGATCTTTTTGTACGTGAGGCCGTTAACAAGCCATTCGTGACAGTGTTACACACTCTACCTCGTTCTCCTTTCTAATACCTCAGAAAACAGCACATGACATTCAGCTGAAAAACAATCCTGCACAGTTCCTCCCGTACCATTTCGTTTTTGCACAGGGCCGCACTGAGTGAGATAAAGTAACTGCTGAATTAGGTTAAACTCCATGAATTTGGTCGATTATTTTACAGCCTGGTTCACAGCCCAGAGGCCCAGAGTCCTTGTTTGAAAAATACCAAGAATTTTGTATTAGAAAAAAGCTGACCTTTTTACAGCTGCTCTACTCTGCAGTTGCATTTAAAAGCTTACTTAAATAAACTCCATTTAATCCACTGATATGCACCACCGGATAAGTCATTATGCTATAAATATAAAATCAAAGAGCACCACCACATTCATCAAAATGCTTTCATCATCAAAACCATAAATTCATAATAATAATCATTTATTCATTTTCTGATCTGTTATTATATCTGTCGTGTAAACTTTAAAGGGCTGCCATTGCTGCCAGAGCAGCACGTTTCCCCACGTTAGCGTTGTTCTGGTTCCCCTCGACAAAAAGCCAGCGGGACTTTTTGGGGTGCTTCGCGTTTTGTTCAGTAAGATCTTCACGAAATGACATCACATTTCACACACAGAGTTTGGCTTTAGAAAACTGAACTGCGATCGCAGAGCTTCACCATCAGCACCACTAAGCTCCAGTGATCGGGGTGAGAATGAATGTACCCAACATCATCTCTGGGACATATCACGGCTCGTGAGAGCTGAAACTTTATTTCAGACGATTGAAAAATTTGGAAACTATTTATAGCTTCAGTTATACCTTAAATTGCTACTTCATGTGTCTGAGCATAGTCAATGAAATCTCCCACTTTTTGCTGTGACCATTGTCTATAATTTGGCAGTCAACAACATCCCCAACCAAACAGATGCAGTTCAGCATACTGTATTTGAGAATGTGAATTTTTCCATACATACTTCCACTGTGACTAAGAGCCAGGGCTGATGCCTTTGTTGTCCTGTAGCGTCTCATTATCCCAGCCCTTCCAGCTCAAGCGTGTGGGCTCTCAGCGGAGAACCCCAGCCCAGAGTGCGGTGACGAGGACGGGACAAACCAACCGCCACTCACAGCTTCTGGTCGGATGAGGAGGGAGGAAGACGACGCTCATCATTTGGAGGTTTGGGTCTGATTGCTTCCCCTTGTGAGGGACTTAACCGCCCCCCCTGGGAATGCGGTCCCTTTTACACCCACGCCTAAAGACACTGTCAGGGAGAGTGAGGTGTAAAAATACAAAAATAAGTTAGATCTGCAGCCGCAAAGGCTGAAGCTGAAAAACAGGGTCACTAAGTCAAGAAACAAAAACAGAATGAATAAAATATGTATGAATTCAAGCTAAAAAGGGACTATATTGTGGCAATGGGTTGTGACTGGGTACTTATTATGGCAGAGAGGAATTTCATTTTTTCATATATTCAGCAAATAAACTTTTTTAGTCCACTAAGTCAAGATATGTATTTTTTCCCAGTCATAGCTGATGTTAAAGGCAAAGCTGGGCCACAAATTTAGTCTAAACATTTTTTTATACCAACTGTGAATCAGATAATTTCATAAGTGTACTAAACCAACAGAGAATCATCCTGACTCTGAAACTCAACTATCTGGCAATGTACGACAAATTTATTTATGAAGTACTTTCATACACAGATTCAAAGTGCTGTACTGAGGAATTAAGACAACATATAACAATTTAAAACGGCATAAATCAAAGTTAAAATAACAGAGAAATAAAAAAGGATGAAAAAAGGTAAAATTATAAAATAAATACAAATATTATATAATATAAAATTATTATAATATAAAATTATTAAGTGTTATTGTGAATAATACGGCTAATTGGAAACATGTACAGGCTAAACAGAAAGGGGCCGAGGACTGACCCTTGAGGGACATCACAAGATAAGGACGTGGCTATAAATACGGCTACCTGCTAATAGCAGAAAAATAACCAGTGCCTTCGAGGAAATCTGCTTTTTTTTTTTTTTTACCTTTCAGCTCACTGTTTTGGTTTTTAGACCTGTAACTTTAGTACTTTTTTGGCCACAACACACGAGTGTCTCCAGACAAGAACCAAAATTTAAACTTGAACGCTCAGCTAAACTAATAGCTTGAAATAAATGCTATCATTCATATTATTTGACAGCTGGATGCTGGTGAAGAGAAAATGCTAAAAACCAAAGAGCTATATCTTAGAGTCTACAGGCTTCAGTTAGCATGTTAAATGCTAAAGTTCAGGACAGTGCAATTAGAAAAAGACTGAAGGACTACGGCTTGTTTGAAAGGGCTGCAGAGGAAAGCCTCTTCTTTCTAAAAACAGCACGACAGCACAGCTTAGGCTGGACCAAACTGGAGATGTTTGTTCATAATGCACAGCACCACATCTGGCACACAGCACATCAGCACAAACACCTCATACCAGCTGTCAGCACGGTGGTGGAGGGTTGATGATTTAGGCTTGTTTTGCAGCCACAGGACCTGGGCACCGCGCAGCCGCTGAGCCAATCATGAACTCCTCTGTACACCAAACGTGAGTCCATCTGCCCCACCGCTAAAGCTTGGACCAAACTGGGTCCTGCAAAAGAACGATGATTGCAAGCACAGCGGGAAACCTACAAGGTGTTGCAATGGCCGAGTCAAAGTCCAGACCTGAACCTGATTGAAATGCTGTGGTGGGACCTTCAGAGAGCCGTGCATAAACCTTAATGAACTGAAGCAATGCTGTAAAGAAGACGGGGCCAAAAAGTCCTCCACAACAATGTGTGAGACTGATAAAGTCATACAGAAAACTACTGCTTCAGGTTATTGCTGCTAAGGTGGTGCTACAGGCTGAATCACAGGCTTTATTCACAGGACTGCATCAAGTGAAAACTTCCTGCAATTGCCTTGAACCTGCATCATTTCCAATGGCCAGCAGGGGGCGCACCCTCTGTTTACAGAACTGATGTTCTCGCTTCATCTGTGACCTCAGTAAACACATTCCTCTTAAGCTTATGACCTGACTTGTTTCAAGTATTATTTTTTTTAGAAAAAGACACAAAATTAGGAAATTATGATCCTATTAAGAGTAAAGTAATTGATAAAGGTGGTTTAAATGCTTTAAGGTGGACCTACTGTATGAGCGTAGAGCGTCCTCAGGTTCTCAGGTAGGTTCTCATCACCGCGTCATGTTTCAAAACACATAGAAGAAGAAGAAGAAGAAAAAAAAACAGGTCAGGACAAATCAGCCATCTTTTAGATAGTCTGTGGTTTCTTCTGCACCAAGTGGCCAAAATCTCGATGCTGCAGATTTAAATGTGCAGCTTCCACAGAACACTGAGAGGAAAATGATGTGAATGCTGTATTTGGGTTGGAATTACACCCTCGCATGACATCCACGTCAGCATTAGTCAGTGATCGAAACCAGACATTGTTCAGCTGATTTCTAACTCTACTTCTGAAATTCAACCGTGTTTGAAAGCTGACCATATTTCACTGAGAAATCCATGGGTCGGAATACATAATCAATGTAATTTTTGTCTTACTCTCATGCTGCTGTACTCTCCCCTGCCTGCTTTATTGCTCAGTTGTTCCTGCTCTAAAGCCAATCATTTTAATTTCCTCGTATCTTATTTCATTCATTTACTTTAATCACAGTGTACAGGAGGCACCAGTGATTCCCCATGCGTCTGCTTTCAGCTGGCACTCGGGCAGAGACATCCATACTACTGTACTTAATGAGCGCGCTGGAGTTCAAGCACTTAGAGCTCATCTCAGAAGAGCAGCAGGTCCTTTTGATCTTTGAATCCTGCAAATGAAGTCAAGGGGAGAGACAGAGACAAATCACCTGCGGTTTCGGGAATCGTTTAGAAGCGACTGGCTTTCCATACTGATAGGGGGTGAAAAAGGCTTGATCTTTGCTGGAGCTGTACCGCTTCAGATTCTCCATCACTGCAAGCGCGTGTGAGGGTTGAGTTTCCCCGAAGACTGATAGACACAAACTCTTTCAAAGTGAAAAAAGGCACTGCTCAAGCAATCAAAGCATTAGACCAGCAGCATGTGGATGACTGTGATCCCTGAGCTGCCTAGCACTGTGGCAGTCGAAGGGCCGGCGAAGAGTTATGGCCCTCGTCTGCTCCATTAATTAACAGCCATTCAGACAGGAAACCAGAGCCAGCACTCCAGCCCACTTTCATGTGTCATCCCATTTGCCAGCAGAAACCTCATTTTTCTTTATTTACTGTATCACTATCAGGCTGAAGATCATCCATATTGCATAAAGATTAAAGATTGAGGTGCACGATGGTTTTCTGTTGAAATATTGGCCTGACGTGTGTTTTCTGAGCGCCTCAGTGGGCTGTGGCAGTGTGACACGAAAAAGGCAGGCTTGTGCAGCCACACATGCAGGCGTAACAGTAATGAACTCCAGGGACTCTGACAGCAACGGCAAAGTGGACGCAAGTGTTTTATGATCTGGCAGCGCCGCGGACAAAGCAAATAATCACCAGACACGGAGGAGCAGGTAGTTTCACTTAACCTCTGCTCGCGGCTGAGCGCCGGCTTAACTGGAAGCACATGGCTGCAGGGCACATTAGATAGAGGGAAAGAGTGATTATTCCTGACTGACCCACCAATTAAAGATCCTTCTGAGTGTGGAGGGGAACCGGCCTAATGACGCTGTTATCCTGGCCTTTCACTGGCACACACAATCCTGCAGCTCAATCACACAGGAAACTTTAGGAAGTCACAGTTGTAGTTGTTGTACCTGCATGGTCAAATGGAGGAAAGAGCATACATCTCGAGGTCTGTGGTCTGCTGTTTACTGGATGTCTGTGGCCTGTGGCTTTGTTTCTCTCCCATTAGTGTGTTTGGTGTTGTTAGCATGCCAATTGGCCCTCCGGTAAATTCTTCGCATCGGTCGACCACTCCCAAGGGCACCGTGGCCACAGAAACCCCTGAGAGGGTGTAGGATGGATGAGGTGTGTACATGAGGGGAAAGTGAGAGAAAGTGCCTGTCTGTTCAGATGTGTACGCCTAAGTTTGCATGTCTAATGACATTACATGAAGCTATGGTGTAAGACTCTTTGAGTGAGCACGCTGAGGGTCAGGCGCAGCATCTCTGACCATTCATCTCACGAGCATGGAGCAGCCTGCTCGCACCGCCTAGGTTAACTTCTCCTCTGGCCAATATCAGGTTCCTCCATGTGGTTCCACTTAGACCGCCAGGGGCTGCAGCCTGCAGGCGGCTTCTCAGGCCACAGAGACGGAGCAGAGAAGGCCCCAATGACTGGATATTTAGCAGGATCCATATCATGGCACGACTCATCGCTGCCTCCTGGCCCAGAGTGCTCTTCACTGATGATTACTAAGCTCCTTCACCTCCTGTGATTGATGAGAGGGCTCAGGTTCGACTCGAATCTGTTTATTTTAACAAATGTGTCAGTAAAATGATTAAGAGAGCTACAAATTATACAGTATGCATAAAACTTTATTCAGATACTGCAGTAAATTTAGTGGAGACGTTTTATTATGATTTATGGGACCAATCCACAGTTTGCTGGTGAAATTACAGCCTCCTTACGACACACCCAGCTGTACATGTTCCCAGTTTTCTGCCTCAGCACAGTCAAAGCCAGTCCTTCTGCCTCGGTGCCCCTCCATCCCTCCTCATCCCCCCTTCACCACTTAAAGTCTATCACTGTATATTTTTATTGATGAGGCCTGACAGCGCCCCGATTCCAATATAGCTCAGGACATTTGATATGCACACCCCACCCTTAAAAACAAAACAAAAAAAAAGCAAAGAGAGGAAAAATGTACTTCGGCCTCCCTCCCTCAGTCCAGAGACTCCACTCCATAACAGCAGGCACTAATTTCTCTTTCCAGTCATGGAATATGATAATTTTCTTATTTGCAAGAAATATCAATTGCTCAAGGCGGACACATAATCATTGGGGAGGAAAGGAGAAGCTACCTGTGTAATGTGCTTAACAGGCTAACCCATTTAGCCGCAGGCGCTGTTTGAAAATGAGAAAGTGCTGATGGTCAAAATCAATTTTCCCTGTGTCCAAATTACTCCCTGCCCGGCTTAGAATTTCACCTAAATGGCCAAACCTTAAAACACTGATACTAATTCTATCATATTAGAGCCTGGTCATATAGTTGAAGTTATTGCTAATGCTATTTCGCTGTATTTATTGATGTAGCGAGAGGACTCGAAGGCAAGGGAGCAAAGAGTTGTGTTACTGCCTTTGTTTGTGCAGAGATGCGTATCAGTGCAACTCAACGCGCACGCTGTACGTGCAGCAGGATGCCTGCCGCGTATGGATTTACAAATCTCCTGAAGCAAAAGAGAAAGAAAAGAAAACTTAAAGGCTGAATTTGTGCGTTATGCAACACTTAAAGCTTTATGAAGTGTGTTTGTATGTCCCTCCTTTATTTTCTTATCTCCTCTGTTTCTGAGAAAGGAGTTTTCGCCCTGAGTACTTTCCCGGCATTATGGTTGATCGCTGTGTGAGTTTCTATGAAGCAGCCATAAAATCAAATACACAGAATATGAAAGCGGTCGGTTTAACAGAGACCGCGAGCAACAAAATTTCTAAAATAATTTAGTAGAAAAAAATATGGAAGGATTATTAATGGATTACAATGCAGGATTTTATGACTTGGAGGTCAAAGCTTTGTGAGCTTTTAGAGAGCCGCCGGGTGAAGGTCAGTGTAATTACAGGTCAGTGTGTGTGAAGCTGGTTAAATCAGCATGACTGATCTCACTGGGCAGGCTGCTCCGGAGCGCTAGCAGCAAAAACCCGGCCACCTTTGTCTGCTAGCTGAGACCTTGGAATAACCAAAGTTTCTCTTCCTTGACTTCCAATAAACAACTGATTTGTGTTCTTTAAAGTTTTAGCATTCTGGATATTATGCTTTATTTTGTAGCCAAGAGTTAGAGAAGATCTGTAAAGCTAAAGAGGAAGTCTCACAAAGGAAACATGGAACATATGCTGTTTGTAGTTTGTTGAATCTGTGAACCAAGATGTTCAGAGCAGCTAGCAGTTCCTCCTGTTCACAGATTCAAGTGTAATATTTCCACCTTTCAATGTCAAGTCCCATTTGGGACGAGCTCGGAGCAGAGCTGCTGCTCCACATTGAAAGGAGCCAGTTGAGGTGGCTCGGGAATCTGACTGGGATGCCTCCTGGACGGCTCCTAGGTGAGGTCCGAGTGGGAGGAGGACCTGGGTAGGCCCAGGCCAAGCTGGAGAGAATATGTCTCTTGGCTGACTCGGGAACACCTCAGTGACCCACCAGAAGAGCTGGAGAAGGTGGCTTGAAGATGGAAGTCTGAGTGTCTCTGCTTCGACTGCTTCCCCTCAGACCAGGATAAGCAACAGAAAATGGATGAAATGATGGATGAACCTTCTCATCTAACACTGTAATACCTCCTTTTCACTGATAGTGCTTGTAGTGGTGAGGAGCCAGCAGTTCCATCTCGGTCTGAGGTTTGAGAACTGAATCCCAACATTGCGTAACAAAAGTTGGAGAAAGCTCAGAAGGAAGAAAATCACAGTGGAGAGAATCTGCAGGATGCATCTGTGAATATAATAATGTAACAATAAACTTTGTTTACATAAGTACATTCTTAACAAAGTTACAAAGTGCTATACAGAAAATAATAAAGATACATAAGAAGAGAGAGGGGAAAAAAACAAAGCCTTTTGATAAAGAAAGTCAATAAAGGTGTTGCCTTCCTGATCTCACTGGGACAGTAAAAACCCGGCCACCTTTCTCTGCTAGCTGAGACCTTGGAATAAGCAAAGGAAGCCCACTCACTAACCACACAAAGTCCTGGAGTATGTTGTCGGAGCCCCTCACTGAGTCTATGACGTCAGTGCTTCCAACTTTGGGCCTCGCAATTCTGCGGTGCACTGCAGAACCGGCTCTTTCTAAACTTGCTCTCATCTCCAGGTGTGATATAATGTGATGCTTCAATGCTCAGAGTTGCTGCCCTTTGCTGTACCGACCCCCGTCCCCTTTCACAGAGGCAACACTAGGAGGTGGTCATGGCTTTAACTGTGGGTTTGTCTGCCATGAAAACGTCTTATTTCTTTCCAACATGCCTCTTCACAACAATAACCATGCTCAATGACACGTGACAAGCTGGGAGTGACAGACCCCTCCTTACTTCTACTACAACCCAGTGCATCCAGTACCACCGCCGAAGGACACCTTGTGCATAAATGAACCACGCCAGCGGTTTTGACACTAATTGATACCCTGAGGATGAGAACAGATTGTTCTGTTTCTGGCACGAGTCCTGCCATCATGTCGGTGGTTAATAAGCATATTTGCTAAAGTGCAGAAAAGCCACAACACCTCAGTTAAAATTCAACAAGAAGAGTGACAAAATACACACGTACAACAGTCTGTTCCGCACTTACGACAACTGTAACGACACTTTTAGCTGCACAAAGTGGTCCGAAAGTCACGTTTCTGCATCTCAAAATGCTCGGCTGTATTTTTATGAATGAGACGAAAAAGCAGGTGCTACAACATTCAATAAACTTTACCTCCGTACACGGATTACTCAGTGGTTTAAGGCTGCATACATTTTTCCAAATATGAATCCAACATCCAGACATTTCCTTCCAGGAAAATATTTTTAGACACTAACAGCTTCTCATGAACTCAATCAACGTGACCCCTTTTTATTTTTACTTTATGACTGTATAATTACCGCACTTCTTCTTAGAAAGCTAAAGTGACAGGCCTCCACCCGCTGCGCCTTCTACTATTTTCCTCTATTTTTAATAGAATAAATATGCAATAATAATTCCAGGAAACGTCTTGGGAAATTGTAAGTTACATATAAACTCCCTTCATGACATTTTTAGGAAACAGAAGCTGAAGATGATTTCGTCAAAGTTTAGTCTGAGTGAAAGTCAGAGGCAGCATCCGGCATCTGAATATGAGCTCGTATCGCCACGCTGTCGAGTTACACATGGATGTGTACATGTGGCTGCATTAGAGCAGCCCTTTCTCTTCATCTGCATTAAATATATTTTTTTTATTAATTTTTTCTGAATTATTCACGTTTGTAAATGTTTGAACTACCTTCTTTTTGGTTGCATAAATTTCTACTAAATGTTGAAATGATAAAGGCCCAAGACCTGTGATGTGGCTTGCAATTTGGCCTTGGGTTTGCCTGAAAGGAGCTGGGATTTCACTTGAGATTCGCTGGGACAGACCGGACTCGACTTCCCCCAAAACAACTCTGGTCAGGACTATAGATCTGTGGATTGGAGGTTAGGTTGACTTGTGGCCGTGGCCCCGTCCACCTGGGCTAGCCACATCATAAACAACAGCTGTGTGTCAGGTCTGCTTCTGTATCAACATCACCACACTGGCCACCGGCTGGAGCCACACATAGGTATTATATCCATGAGGCTTCCTGGCTTCGGAGCACCAAGGCCACTGTCCAGGAAGTCCGGTATCCCACTCTGAGGACAAGACATTTAAAAGGTAACTGCAGAGCAATGAATTACTGAAAAAAAGAGTCTCAGTGTGTGCATGGCTTCTAGATTTTTAGATTTCTGAGGTGGTTTCACTTGCAGCTTCTTAATAATAATTAATGGACTTGAATATGCTCCCTCACACTTCCCGTCTCTGGGGCAAAGTCCCAGAGCTTGAGATTACATGTCTTTTGCAGCTCTGGTTTATCTGTTAGGCCCAGAACGCAGGTCAGCCTAATAACCTTTGTCAGCTCTTTAGGCGTGAAGAAGGTATATTGTAACCATTTGGGCAGAAACAGGCAGGCTTTCCCGATATTGACTCAAACGCACGAAGGGGAGAAGGAGGGGAGGCGTGGAATAAAGTGACACTAATGGAACATTGATGACAAAACAAGGCGCGCACAGGGACCACTTTCTGGCGTTTTTAATTCTTAATGCCGTCGCCTCGGGTTTCAACATGTCTTGGGTCGAGGCAGCTGCTTGCGCCCGGACGGATCTGGCACGAGGATTAGGATTTCTTCGCGAGGAAATGGTCACGTGATTTACTGTTGCTGGAGGGGCGCTACAGGTGCCAGCGCGTGAGGAGGGGTGGGGGGGATAAGATGACCGAGAACTCGTCTCTTTGGAACCGCACTACGCTCCTCACCCAGCTCCGGAACAAGCTCTATCGTGACTGGGCTGAGAGACCGGAGCGTCACCCTATACTTTGAAAACACACTTTGATGGCAATTAAATATTAATACGGGGAATTATAGCCTGAGAGCTGTATCCATATTACATGGAGCATGCAAATCGCTCCAATCAGTGAGCCAACTGAAATAGCATCTGGAGAGTTGTATAAATAAAACTATGGTTATCTTTAATATCATTAACATGGACTAAACCAAATGCAGCAGGAAAGAAATAACGAAATGACTCCAATTATCTTGTTTTGCATGTGAACTCGCTGCAGCTTTGACCTTGTGTCAGTAAGACATAAGAAGCCAACAAAAAGCGTTTACTTCATTACAAATTGAAAGCCTCCAAATATGCGGGCTGCAAAGAGGAAGGGCGTGGCAATAAGAAAAAAATGATTCCCCACATCCAAACACAGCCATCTTCCTTTTCTCTTGGTTTCTCTCTCCCCTCCATAATCAAGCCTGGTTTCCTCCCAATAGGAAAACATCCCTCTTTCCTCTTTGCCTGCGTCTGTCAGCGATTCTGTGTGGGCCTGGACTCAACTCAGCCTGTGGTCAAAAATATCCCCCCATGGCTCCTCTGAATGGGACAGGCCGCACAGACCACAGGCGCACAGCCCTAAAAATACAGAGCAACCCAGCCACAGCTCCTCTCATTCATTCATTAGCACCGAACAGACTCAGGAGCCACCACAGGGAACAAAGTGATGCAATGTTGAAACATCTCTAACACCAGGTGTGAAGAAACAATGGCTGTCTACCACGAGAAGACTTCAGATCTCATCCACGCCCAAGAAAAAGCAGATATTATAAAGCAATATTGCCAAAAGAGCACAATGTCAGTTAGGTATCTTGAGAGTTCAGCCTGGAGACAAAAAGTTCTTCTTGGCTGTGATTGGACGTCTGTCACTGGTGGTGGCGTGGGAGAAATTCATTAGAAGTCGTAAAACTGTCTGGCAAAAATGAGTGATTGCCCTGTGGCTGGCTCTCACAGATAACCATCGTCTCATCAAGCAGTGCCACCCATTATCTCCCCGATCTAATGGGTGAGAGAGAAGGTGAGAACGAGTGGGTTTTAATTGCAGCAGTATTTAATAAAGACAAGTTATTTGTCTGCATTCCTCTCCCGCTGTTCAGCCGTGCACTTCCCCGCTGCGTGTGATGCCAACCTGGGCGCTGGGCGGCTGCTCGATGTGTGGGCACCATTTCTTACACATTCCATTCCTCTAACTTGCCAACAGACGGGACAGGCCCGGGCCAAATCACATGATGAGTGCAATGCGCACACTCTGAGTAGAGGAGTCTATTTGTGTGACTACATTTACAAATATGAATTTGTTTTCACGGAGACTGAGTTTATATAGATGTGTTCTGTATCTGCGAGTGTGCAGCAGAGAATGTCGGCTGCATATTTGTGTTTTTTAAGTATGCGTAAGAGTGTGTGTGTGTGTGTCTGAGTGTGTGTGTGCATGTGTAAACAGCTGGCAAGCCTGCCTGTGGTGCTATGTACACAGAAGTGAAGGTATTCTGGCTGAGGTTACGAGGTGG
>JAVDPK010003179.1:78638-92620 GCA_034780415.1 Cichlasoma orientale | reverse complement strand
CACACACACACACACACACACACACACACACACACACACACACACACACACACACAAGTCATATACTCATACACACATACACACACATATATGCCAGTCACACACTCATGCACACACACACGAATTTTACATGGACATTAAGTGTGGGCGAGCGGGTAACAGCACAAAGCCAGCGGCAACCCAGCCCCAAAACACTAGCCAGTCCCTACCCCAGGCAGGGGGCATGAAAATAGGTGTGGGGGAAGACCCGCCCACCCCCCCTCCTCCCACTCAACGTGTTTGGTGTGATGTGTTGGGTGTATGTGCGCGTATGTAGTGGGAAGAATGTGTATGACTGTGTGAACGCTACAGTGCTTATAAAATTGTCAGATTCTTTAAAATGGAGATTGCGAGCGTGAATCTTGGTGAGTCCACCTGACGAACTACTACAATAAGACGAATTCTGCATTAATAATTTAATAGCATAAACACCGCAACTTAATTATATTATTAGACCAAAATAGAATCTTAAATTTGATGATGAAAACTGCACTTTGACTGGAAATCAATCATCACCATCGTTAACTCATCGTTAGCTGGTCGTCTTTTCTTCATTTTTAAGAACAACTGAGCCCCAAATCATGTTCTAAAATACAAAAAGCTATGAATATAGATATGAATATATGCAGGTTTTCCTTATGTTTAAATTCAGTTTAAACTATTTCCATAATTTCTTTACTCGTACCTGTTACAGCTGCGTTTAATAAATGTGGATGTAGAAGTTTATAGCGATGGTAGGCGTTCTGTCTGTACACTCCCAGACTGTAAAATATTAAATCTACTTTTTCTTTAAGTACTTTTCCTTCTCAGCTTTCATCCACACAATCAGGCTGGGGGGGTGGGGGTGTAATAACATACAGGAAGTGGCCTGGGTGGGGGACTCGCACTCAAACCCCTGCAGGTGCCTTTTGGCTTCCTGCTCAATCTGGTGAGCTAACCAAGTGCCCCAAGATTTTAAATTATAGGTTACAAATTATTTGGTTTGGGTGAAGTCACTGCTTATTTTCATCAGAATTAATAATGAAAATATTAATCATAATGAAAAGAGATTATAAATTTAACTTGTTCCTCTTCAAAACTCAGTCTGAAGATGTGCATCATTATCAGTGATGTGATTATTGGGACAGAATGCATTCGTTTCCCCTGCGTTTCATTAAATACACCGAAGGAGCCGTCAGACGTTCAGCCTGCGCTGCTCTCTGCCAGCGGCTGCATGAAGCTTTTGAATCAACCTGCTGTGAAGGAAGCTGGATGCTCGGTCTTTGTGTTGGCACGGTTTCTGAATAACAGGAAGAGCTTTGGTTAAGGGGGTCGGATGGAGACTTTACTACTTGTACACATGGTAAATATGTCTTAAAGAGTCACAGCAGCAGGTGCCAGTGGTACAAAACTACACTGAAGGAATACAGCTACATCCCTCTCCTGGCAGCTGCAACAAAGTGGAGCTTTAATCTCATCTGTCCTCGCTCAGCTTATCAGCGCCGATCTAACGCAGTGTCAGCTTTCTCCAGAAATATCCTCATTGCAGAGCCGCAGTTCTCCTTTTATTTAGCAGCCACAGGTTAGCAGACACTGTACATGCAGCGCTCCTCGGGATCTCTGGGACACGGCCTGCTGCGCAGTGTGTGGCGACACCGCGCCCCCTCTGCCCCTCCTCTCAGTGTGGTTACCACAGTCTCCATGTCTGCTGGAGCCAATAAATAAATAATGGGCCCAGCGATCACTTCCAACGGTGATACTGCATGCTAAAACCGCTGCATCTGGGAGTGCCTCGCTAACAGTGAAAACAACAACACGAGCAAAAACACACAAACACACTACACAGATTAATGCTGAGCTGGTAACACCGAACTAATTTCTCATGCAGCTGTAACTTTCCTTCCTATGAACTCGCTCTAGAATAACGGCTTAGGCTGCTCAGCTGCTGCCCAGTTTATTTGAAGTGTGACAAGTTAGGAATTTTTTAGTTTTTTTATTTGTTTCTTGCATGGCTTAATGCCCAGTTCCTCTTTGAGTGCCAATGCTTGAGAATTTCCAGAAGCGTTTTGAGTTATATGTAAAAATTTTAATGTAAGGTCAACATAGACTGTCTCTGAGGCTATTTATACATGAAATATGTGCAATTTAATAAATGACACACTGTAAGAAACCGCTGTACAAATATGGGAGATTTCTTTGTGAATCATTAAAATACCACAAGTGCTCTAACTTAAACATTTGAGCAGATCTGTATCGTAATCTTGAGTTTTACCAACTTTCTGTAAAAATAAAGAAATCTTTTTTTTTTTTTACCATAATTTATCGTTTTTTGTGGGGAAGCAAAATATTAATAGGAAGATACATTTTACAGTATAATACAGGATTTTTTTGTTGAGCATCTAAGACTCAAGTTCAAGTCATTAATCTGAAAACGCTGTGATGTTATTTTCGTTATTTTGTGGCCGAGAACAGCATCAAAGTTTAGTCATGGCTGTAGCGATCAATCACGTCCGAGCCAACATTCGTAATGGGTGCAAATATTCAAGTGTTTAATATGGAAATACTCTCATAGAAATTCACACACATCTTTTCAAAGTTTAAGAAAGGGAAAAGAACTGAGTGGACAGGTGAGGATGTTCAGTGGCTTTATGGTAAAAAAAAAAACTGGTAATTTAAAGTAACGAACACTATCATGATAAACTGTTTCTGCGGAATACAAAACAAAATCCCACCACAGTGGCAAACAAAGCAAGAAACTTACACATTACAGTAGAGACACTGTAAAATACTGTTGTCAAATAATACTACCAGTACTTTACTGTAATTTGACAGTACTGAGAGCAAACAGGGGTACTGGTAAGTGAATGAGTACTGTAATATAATTAAAAGAAAATCAGGACAATGAGGTGTGAGTGAGAAGTCAAGACATTGGACCCGTGCACGCAGCCCAAAAATGGGCTCCCGTGGCCTCTACTCGAGGCAGGCAGGATCATGGTGTTTGATGCAATGACGGCCACTTCATTATAAAAGCCTCCTCAAGTCCCACGCTGCATTCCACGTTTATGGGGAACATATGGGGAAGCCTGCAATTTTTAGACCACAAAATAAGCCCCTTTGCAGCTGGACGCACGACCGCACTGGGTCCTTTTTGCTTGCGAGCCACACCCGAGAGGCGTAGGACCACTGACAGTGATTAAACCACCACAGTTTTCTCAGCAAAACAGGAGTTATATTAAGCTTAAATACAGGGGCTTGATAAACAAGGCCTGGGCAGGGGAAAAAAAGGATTGAGAGGAAGACAGCCACAATAATCTTCAGACTATTTTCCCCTCACGGTCATGGGCAGTGCAAAGCCATGAGATACATTTCAAAACATGAAGCAGATGTTTACCTAGACAAAGAAGAAAAAACACACACTAGACTGAGGCCTCGATTCCAGCCCTTTCTTCAAATGTCAAGTTTGGACAACACTACAATGGAGCTAGTTCCCACTCTTGCACAATGCTGTGGGATGGTTCTGTGTGTGTGTGTGTGCGTTTTTAGTTTTTCCTGCATTTCTCAGTGAAAATCCAGATGCAGTGTCTTTGTTTCCACAAGCGCACAAAAACAAGGAAATTGACAATAATCTGAAACAGTCTGCCCGTTTGGAAACAAATAGCAGAAAAATATATTTCTCACTTAAATCAAATCTCAAGAAGAAAACATGACTGATTACCAGCAGCGTGTCTCACTTGTGCAGCCACATTAAATGATTATAAATGGAACCAACCACAAGGCTCTATACTGTGAGGCCGGTACTCTGCGCTCCGGAGCATCCTCCTGCCGACAGACGGGACCAAAGCAGAAGTCAGAGACCCCCCCCCCCCCCCCCGGCTCCCAGTGTGCCCAGTGTTTACAGCTATCTTTTAGTAACCCTGTGACCCTAACCCTAATGGGACAGTAAAGGATGAAGACAGTACAATTCTAACACTCACTGAAAACCGTTTACATTGTTTCAAAAAAAAAAGGCACGTTTGCTGTTCTCTGAGAATAACAGTTAGGGTTTGGAGCTAGGGCTGGGGTCTGACCTCCGAGGGTTAAAGCATCTGAAGTATAATTCTACAGAAAGGTTTGGTAACCCTGTCTCTGGGTTTGCAGGGTGCAGGTTTTCCCCTCCGGGCCTGTGTGACAGCACTACCTCTTGTTCAGCAGGGAGACATAGAGCTGTAATCTGTCCCTGGGCTGGCAGGCCGGGGCCGAGGCCATGTCGGGAGGCAGCAGAGGTGTTAGAAGAGGAAGCTCCGCTGTGTGTGAGGTTAAGTCGGAGGCCTATAGTGGCCGCATGGACGGACTGATAAAAGCCCTGGGGCCACGGCTGTGGCCTCAGCATTCGGCCACACTCGCTGACACGCCGTGTCATTTAGCCCGCGCTGCCGCCTAACTCAACGGCAACTGCTCATTTACAGGGCAGTGCGGGCTACCAGGAAGAGCGGCAAACTCTCTCTCTCTCTCTCTCTCTCTCACACACACACACACACACACGCGTTCAGAACATGGTACTGTATATACGCATACAAACACATGCTGTGGTCCACGCTGCAGGTTTGTCCAGCAATTAGCAGATGTGGGCTGACATCCATACACAAAGAGGTGTCAAACAGAAACAGAACAGAAACATGCACACAGCCACATGCGCACGCGCACACACAGGTTTCCAGGGAACGCAAGCGGGTCACATGAGTGACCAGACGGTGGTTTGGGTCTGTTGTCCCATGGCCAGACATGGTCAGTGTGTCACTAAGAGACAGGAGAAAGGAGAGAGGAAGTGAGGATGCCGGAGGTTTGCAAATGCCAGTTATTTGCACACACATGCAGATGCTGCAGAGCACCAGCTTCACAGTATCGCAGCAAAAGTGAGTCTGCACATGCTCACCGTTAACGAGAGATGCTGCGGCTGAACGGGGTAACAAACCAAATGGTAAAAAAAATCGTTTTAGTGTTAAAAGTTTCCTGGACTTGCATTTTAAATACGCAAATAAAGTGTTGTCTAAGTATATTTGCATATATTCCACAAGAACACTGAATAATGTCAGGTTCAAAATTCATTTTGAAACCGACATTTCATTTAATAACATAGCTTCATTCTTTGGGACATTAGAGTCGAAGGTTTTTACAAAAAAAAAAGTGAAAGAAGAAACAATAAAATACCCCCAAATCTCTATTAACCATCTTTTTGCCTGCAGTGCCGCGCCTCAATTTCTCTCGCAGTCTGAAACAACATGAGTCATTTCCTGTTTTGCTCATAACTATAGAAGAAACTTCCAAATAAATAGCTTAAAAATCTCCAAAAATAACGCAGCCTGTGATATGCTATCACATATCAGGCTCACAGCGCTCAGGTAACACAGGCAGCCACATCAGTGAGCACTTTTCCGTTCTTAAATTCAACCTAGAAAATGAAAAAGTGTGAAAACCACAATCAGGTTAAATCGCTTTGCACTTTCACAGCTGAACGAGACTTCAGTTGCCCACAAATACTAAAGTTTTATAAAAATATCTATTACATAAGGAAGTTCAGGCTCAAAAAATGGAGCGCATGTCTAATATTTATACGTTTTATGAGGTGAGCTGTAGCTAAAATTTTGTGACTTATGGAGGTTCAGATGTGTCAGGATTAAATGCACGTAAATCTAAAAGAGGGCAAAAGAGAACTTCAAAGCCAGATGGCAGAGAAGAGAACCCAGGCAGAGTCGAGCCGTTCTGCTTCTGATGAGACTCAGATTATGATACTATCAAGTGGTAAGTGAGGGTGGAGGTTTTGCAGGCCCAAAACCACCGGTTCTTACAAACACAGATGTGCTGTGAGTCAGACAAACATAAAACTAGCACAGGACATACATACACAGAGGAGAACAGCGTGCTCAGTGCTGTTCGGCAGTTAGAGACAACACTTTCCTGTCTCCTGAAGCCACAGCTATCTCTCATTTTCTATTTCTCCTCATCTCATTCAGTCCTGTCTTTCTCTCTCTCCTGTGTTTGTGTTGGGCTTAATACATCTGAATGTCTCTCCAGCTCCTCTGCAGTGGTTTTTCGTGCTCTTTCTGCAAACCTCAGTGAGCCACAGTGGCGCAGGCCGCTGCCTGGTTTGAACTCAAAAGAAAATAGAATATTTCCAAAACTTGGACGACCAATGAAAAGTGAGAATGAAGACGGCGAGTCAGAGAAGAAGAACCATGGAAAGTACAACCCGAAAAAGAGAAACCAGAGAAAAGGCAAAGACGATAGGAGAAGACGGGAGGGAGGGGAAGGAGGGTGGGAGGGAAAGGCCCGGTGACCTCACGTGACATGTGACGTGGGCTCCACCACTCACGGAGGGGAGTGTGTGTCTGTGTGGAGGATGGCGAGGAGGATGCAGATAGACTGTGGCTTTTAGCCTTTTACTAGCACTGACGCTCCAGTCAGGCCGCCACCATCGTGGAAGAAAAAGAAAGAGACAGACCACGCCAACAAGCTGGCTGGCTAACCTCAGACCTTCAGGCCACTGATAGACCACCACAAAACCGGCCCTCCCCGTCAGTCTGCTCGCACCACCCGGGCACCGTTAGGTGGGCCCCCTCTTATCTCCAGCCCTGGTGAGTCCACCTCCGCACCTGGAGACACAAACGTTGATGCCTTTGTTCAAACTTTGTTTCTCTCTCGACCACATTTGCCGTTTCTTCTTTTCTTTCTCCCTCTGACCCTCTTCTCTTCACTTCTCTCTCTCTCTCAAATGTCTTGTGGTGCTGCTGCTAACACATGCTGCTGCTCTCTCTGCAAGCTTGTGGCTTGGGATTCCTGTGGTAGTCACAAACCCTAGATTCTTGGTTGCAAAGAGTCTCAGAGCTCCAGGAGTTTTGTCCTCTTGTGCTCTCCTTCCTCCCCTCACTTCTTTTTATGCTACTCTTTTATTTTTGTGCTTCAATCCTCCTTTTTTTGTCCCCCCCCCTCCCCTCTCAGAGGTCTGTGGAGATTGACTGCTCCACACCATTCTGGCTTCTCTGTCATGGCATCCAACAGCATCTTTGACACCTTCCCCAACTACAGCAGCAGTCTACTGAGAGGTAAGTGCTGATCCTCCCCTCTCCACTCATACTCTGACCAGTTGTTTTGAATGTGAGGCGCTGACATTTACCACATTGAAATGTGAGAGTTGGTTGCTTCTTGTAGCGTGTGAATGCATTTATCCGTCTGTCACGTGTGCTGAAATAGGTTCATAAAGGCGGATGGGATTTGCACAGTAGCCCTCATCTACTTGACTGATACGTCCCATAAAGGCCTCTCAGCTCCTGTGTTTTCTGCAGGCTTGATGGAGTAGTGCCATAATGGGATTCTCACCACAGACATTCATTATCAAGCGAAACTCGGTGCTCTCTCAGTGAGAATACGAGCTCAGAGGCTCCATGTGACTGGGCCCTTTACTGGAACACGGCAATACAATAAAAGAGCAAAGAAGAAGCATATTAGGCTCTCTCGCTCTGCTTTACTTCCAGGAGGTACTTTTGGTCTGTGTGGTGAGGTGAGTGCACTATACTCGGCGACGCTTAACGCCAGCCTCAATGAAGGAGCCATTTGTTGCCATGGCAATTCCAATCAGCCGGCTTTTATTTGCAGTCAAGCGCTGGAGAAGAAGACGGAGGCTGAACCGTTCACCTGATTTTGATACTTGTTGTGTTTGTTCCTGTAAGTGACGACAAACGCAAAAATGAAGTAGTCAGTCTTCAGAGTCAAGCTGTTAATCTGATGGCGGCTGAGTTGTTCTCACTGTTCCTCGCAACAACCACTGAGACAGCCGCTGAAAGGCAGCAGGAAAAAAAAAAACCCTCCCAATTAAGGCCTTGTTGCCGTGTTAATTAGAGACAGCCACAGGAGAAGCACTACCAGTTGGTAATTGTTTGCAGAGTATATCTTAAAATCTCCGGAGCCTCACACACTGTACATCTGTCTCTCACATGAGAACAATCCTCTGATATCCTCAGTGGAACCGCAGTGACAGGAGATGATGTTCAAGTGTTCACTCAGGCATTTATAGTTTCCTCATGACAACTCTCAGGCCCCCCTTTTCTTCTCTATACCCGCTGGATCTGCATCCCTTTATCTACTCACCGTTTACAGATCAGCGTGCCACCGACTTCACGGTCCACGCCTGCTGTCTTTTAACCTCTAACGTAATGCGCTTTCAGGGACCTGATTTTGTTTGTGAACCCTAGCAGAGCGATGAGGCGGCAGTAGGAGGCGGTTAGGTCAGAGGGGGGAAGAAGAGACGAGCGTTTAAAATGGTGATCAAATATTGGAAATCATTAGTGAATATGCAATATCCTTTTACAATTCGCTCTGTCAGGAGACTGAAACCGAACTGCTAGAGAACAAAGGCCAAGGCTCATTAAATCTCCCAGTCTAATCTGAAAGCATTTCAAACCAGGACTACCTCATGTAAGCAAAATACCCCGGCGGTTAGTTTAACAACTTGCATTACACAGGCAAAGCAATTTGGCTGAGGCGCTCGTTTTTAGACTCAAATCAAACTGAAATTAAGAGGAACGGTTACAGAAAATCAAGAAGATTGTTAAATGTCTGGCTTCCTGAGCTCTGACTTTAATACAGCGCGACATGAAGCTTATGGAAATACTGTATTCGGCTCCTCAGAAGTCAGGAAGCACTACCGTAAGCAGCATCTGATTCGTTTACCCAGTTTTTGGTTTTCTAATCATGCTGCATTTTCATTGGAGCTCAAAAAAAACCCAAAAAAAACCAAAACACAATCACAAAAATATCAGCACTATACACACACAGTGTCAGACAGTGTTATATTGGTAGCTTTAGATATTTCAACCGATCTCACAGTGCAGACAGACAACACATGTGATGTGCAACATCAGATGCACTTCGCGTGAGAAGCGAGAGGACGCCTCACCTCAGAAACCTCAGTCCTCCGCTAAAGTTCAGGGAGACACACAAACACACACAGACACACACGAGCACAGAACACACACAGCAAGTCACAAAGGGAACAGACACCGTTGCTCTCGTCGACTTTAACTCCGAGCAGATCACAAGAAAAGGCTAATAGTCTGATAGCAAGTTGTGAAAGAAAGAGGCAGAGAGGGAGAGCTTCGCGACATGTAATCTGATGCAGACTCGCAGGGCTGCTGCAGTTTGCTGATAATAACCACAATGAGGCTACACCTGCTCACCCTCACACATCAGCACCACTGTTTAATGAGAGAGCAGCATTTCAGAGACACTTTACTTTTAAAAAAAAAAAAAAAAAAACCCGGTAGCTCCTAAAAAAAGCACCGGACTTTCCCCCGTGAAGCAGAGCTGTATAAACTTCACGGAGTTTTCCGATCCTGACGCACCGGCAGCGTTTGCATCAGGTGGGCTACCTGGTTTGCAGCAGCTGTGTGGTGGGTCATTTCCTTGGCTCAACATCTGTCACCACATTTCCCTCCGCTTGGAAGGGCCACTGTGTTCCCTGCAGGCTGTTTTATATTCAAGGGTCCAATTTTTTTTTTTTTTTTTTTTTTAACTGTGTTGGGAGCCAGCTCCCTTTGTGGCAGAGAAAAAGGCCTCAGTTTATTAGGGTGGGAATGGTTTTATATGTTTGGCTTATTGAGCTGCATGAATGGAAGTGAAGACTTGTGTGTGAGAAACGCGCCGTGCCTCACCAGATTTGTAGCAGGGTTATTTTGGAGGCTTCTGGGAGGTGGTCTTGTTTGTTCTACAAGTGTTAGGAAGGGGGGAAAAGCCAGTGTGAGAAAAATACCCTTTATAAGCATCAAAATGAATCATTCACAGAGGATAAAACTCAAGATGAATTTCTGCCCCAGAACCACTGACAAATAAAAAAAAGCCTTATCCAGTAGCTCAAAAAAAAAAAAAAAAAAAAAAGGCTATAAATTTAATTGAACACATGGCTGGCCTCTGCTTAATTTATTAATAACAAGTCACATGGTGAAGATTTTTTTCTCTCCTCTCTTAAATTAACATGCTTGATTGGAGCCCGTTCAAAATCCTGCAGAGTGCGAGGCCCCCGAGTGACGCCAAAACAAAAAGCCTGGCTGAGCTGGCTGAAATCTGTAACAAGATATTAAGAGTTTCAATATTTAAAGTGAAAGCAAATAATAGAAAACGCATGACAGCCACAGAGCGGCGAAACCCTGTCTCCAATTTAGCCCAGTATAATATCTATTTATAAAACTCTGAAGGCATATTGGATAGAAGGAGCGCTCTGGACTTGATTAGGGCTGTAAACGTTTTTGGAGGTACTTATTTACTTTTTGGTCTGTCTCGCTGCTTTCACCGGCTGTCAACACGACGTTATGGGGCACACTTTCGGGGGCCTGCCAGTAAAGATGGCTTCCAGGTAGAGCACGCAGAGGGGCGTGCTGATTATGTGGTCGACTAATCCTAAACGCGCCTCAGCCCTCGCAGACTTTTGGCTGAAAACACCAGCTCTGCACTGGTCAAGGTTAAAGTTGTGTTAAGTGTAGTAGTAAATACAATTTTCTGGTGGTTAGCAAGCGACCACAGGGGCCAAATTCTTTGCAGCCAATCTGATAATATGGATTTGTGTTTTAAAGTTTTCTCTGACTAAATGGGGAAAAAAAAAAAAGGTTGAGCAACTTCTTTCAATAAACACTCCCGGCATGTTTCTGTGAATCTGCTGGAAAGTAAACTGGAGGTGTGCTAACTGTGAAGAAGCAGCCTGCGAAGGGTGGAAATGATCTGAGGCTGCTGCAACATTCAGCTCTTTGCATGTTACAACTCTGATGTGACCATGCACTGCTGTTGTGACAGCACCTCCTGCATGTGTATTACTAAGAACATCCGACCTGAGGTCTAAAGCAAGAGGATTGGAAATGCACCACAGCCTTACATAAGAATTAGAGAGTTTGTTTTTTTTTGAAAAAAAAAAAGGTTTGAAAAATTTCCTGATATGATGCAAGTGATGTCAGAGGAATTTATGATGTCTAGACAAGCTTCTTCAGGAACTATATGTCTGCAGGAAAATATGCAGACTTTGAAAATGCTCGTATAATTGGATAATGAGGTGGAAATGATCACAATATAAAATTCTTGAGCTTGATTTCTAAAAAGTAATGCCCATACCGGATGAGGCGCTTCAGCTCCTGTGAGTCACCTCTTTACGGTTAATTTGCTTCACTTACGAGCTGATAATATTTCATATAAACGCTTACGTTAAAATGATTAAATCCACATAACCGTTATTAGACTCTTCATGATCTCATCATCCTGTATAGCGGACGACTAAATTAAGAAAAAGCTCCTCTCGCCATTCAGATTCTTAATTTTGTTTTAAACCTACGCCCTAAACCACAGGCCGGCCCCACAGCTCATTACATGGTAAGGCTGGGATTGTAGAAAAAACAAGAGTATTATTGTAAGCTAATTTATGTATTATTAACCTAAATTTATGCAGCCATTATGCCGGTGGATGGAATTTGCTTGCAATTTTTGGCAAAGCTGGAAGTAAGATAAGCAATTCTCGGTAAAACCTGAAATCAGCATTTGTTTCATCGCAGTTTGTTTTCAGTAACTTCGGCTACAATTAGAGAGCCGCGTCCTGAGCTTGACTCAGATGAAGACGACTTGTTGTTTGGACCCCTCCCTGAGTCCTCAGACACATGCTGTCAACAGCATCCTTTCAGCTCAAGTAAAAAAAGGAGGCAAAGCAAAAAGTGCCTGTGACTAAGCGCAGCGCCGATTCCTGTGCACTCTTGTTTTTAACATTACAGTTGCATTCTAACCCACAAATTACTTTAATGGGCGGGCATGGGTCTGCTCTGCAGCACATAAAGTGACTCAAACTTATGGAGATCCCACATGTTCAGGAACATATCAGCAGACAGAAACTGCCATTGCTTTTTCTTTTTTTTTTCTTTTAATGAAATGAAGCGAGAGTTTTACTTTATCACGAGCGAAAGGTCAGTAAAGCTCTGAGGATTGAAAGCGATGTTTTTCACTGTCCTCCACACTGAATCTTCACGTCATTATGAGCAACTTTAATCATGCCCAAAACATCCTTATGGCCTATCCTTCTTCCCATAAGCAATAAAGAAAACACTTAATTACGGTGGAGAAAAAAATGCAGATAATGATAGGATGTGAGCGGCTGCAGGCTATGAAATGTTTTCTGATTCCTCCATTTTCCTCCATTTTCCCAGAATTTTTTTTTCTCGACTTGTTTACATACAGCTAATTGTCATTGCTGCAATAAAACATGTTTTTTGGGTTGCTTCTTCCCTCCCCTCAAACATAACTTTAACCGCAGGGAATTGATTTTTGTGGAAACAGCATTTCAAAAATGGGATTTTAGTTTTCTCCTAGCCTGCTCATCGGGGGGAACAAATGAGTGACGGCGCTGCAGTAATGGGCCACCTAATTGTGCTTTTATCTATGCACTGAAAGGGGGGGGGGGGTTAAAAATGTATCACTATGACCAAAATATTAGTCAGACATCGTGGGAAATATCTGCAGTCTGAGACGAAATGACTGACACCTCTCATACAGCGTCGGGACTGCAATTTGAAATAGCAGCCAGTTAGCTTAGCTTAGCATAAAGACTGCAAAGAGGGAAGGCTTTAACACGTTTTATTTCACAGATACAAAAACTGAGGAGTAAAAAAGACAGTTGGCATTATGTGACTATTTTGTGGTCAGATTCTGTCTTCTGAACGGCTCAGTGATGAGGAAGTCACAGCGTCTGGATAAGAAACAGACGTAAAACCCAAAATTGGTCTATGCTTTTTTTTTCTTAAGTAAGTGTATTTCCCAAAATATTTTACTGATTTAAAAAAAAAAAAAAGGACGTTTCCTTAAATTAATTTAAATTTATGATCTACTTCCTCCACAAACGCTGCCCGTGTTTTATTTCTGTTTGTCTGCATTATGAACTTCATGCAGAATTAAGATAGCAATCTCCTGTCCCTGTTCTGCAGCAGATTTGTGCCCTAAAGTAAACTTTGGGAGCCTGTACTTTCTCTGCAGCTGCTCACTTCTGTATTATTTCAGTAGGAAACACCATGCCAGGGATTCCCCCTCAGCTGTGCAGCAGAAGTGGCCCCTCCATTTCTTCTCGTTAGTCTGTCTGCACTGAGGTCACTCTGTCTGCTTCAAATACCGTTCTCACGATCGCGGCTGTCACGAGCGTAAACGTACAGACGGGTAGTGACATGTATAGCCTGCGTCCGCGCACATATCGAAGTCCGCCGCCTGACTCCTCCCCGTGCTGAGTCAGAGAGGAGCAGTGCATTTCAACATGATGACTGTGACGTTTTCCCGCTGTAAATGCTGTCTGACCTCACCATAATAGCTGGTCAGGACTAACATATGGTCTCCTGATGCCTTAGTCCAGCAGAATTACCCACATGGTGACTAAACACACAGAAGACTTAACAGAAAAATATCAGCAACCGCCTTCATGATTTTATAAGGTGCTGCAAGCTTAAAAAAATATTTAGCCGACTACTGTGTAATGTGGTTACTACTGTAATGTCAGGACTGAGAGTTTGGAACCAAATAAGCATTTCCTGTGAGGCTGTAAAACTTACAGAAAATCTTGAGCGTGACCTCGGACAATTTCTGGAAGGAGAGAGATTTTTTTCTGATACATATGAGATGATGCTGAAGTGGTCCCCAAACTTCATCTGAAGCAGAGCTGCCCCTAAAGCCCAGCGAGATGGAGTCAACAAACCTTTTCATGAAGACCACTTCTCATGTTAAAATGCATTCATCTAAACTACAAATGTATTACTTTCAGTTTACCATCCATCAGGTATGGTTAAATCCATCCTGAACTGTTCCAGCTGACTTTAGGTAAGAGGCGATGTACACTCATGTACTATTGCAACCATTATTACTCATCTCTGGCTCTCTTCCACAGTGTCTCTTTTGTCCTTTTGGGGGGGGGGGGGGGGGGGGGGGGG